>VCRD01002079.1:80136-91664 GCA_006783055.1 Trinorchestia longiramus
TGATAATTTGCCATTATAAATGGAAATTTGTTTTTAACTTTGAACATCTTCATGAGAAGTAATGAGGTACAACTGAAAAACTGTGGCTTATACAAATTTTTCAATGACCTCGGTCAATGACATATTTTACTTTATAAACTGATCATATAGTTCTAAAAAATTGATCCTAATGAACCATTTCCCACGCAAAAGAGCTTAGTTTAGGATTCAGCTAATGAAAATTTTGTGCACAAGAATCTATAATTCATGTTTGCACTAATTATCACATGGTCGAGAAAATGAAAAGAGTAACGGAAAATAAACAAAAAAAACAAGGCTGAATACATGAGGGAAGAAAAGGAGGTAATTAGAACGAATAAAAATCGTGATTGGGGAGGAGGAAAATGAAAGCAGGAAATGGAGGC
The DNA here is from genome assembly GCA_006783055.1 of Trinorchestia longiramus. NCBI lineage: Eukaryota > Metazoa > Arthropoda > Malacostraca > Amphipoda > Talitridae > Trinorchestia > Trinorchestia longiramus. The sequence goes on from VCRD01002079.1 coordinate 80,541, forward strand.
AGTCTACGAGGGAGAAGGCAGGCAGACAAAAAGCGAGCATCTGAGCGTGGCGTGTCTGGAACAGGCAGCTTCCAGCTGTCAATTTGTTTTTTTTTGCAAGACGTCCGTGAGTGCTTACATGAGCTGCACTGATGTCCGACAACACAGTCTGCAGATCACGATGCTTGCTCGTCTACATCCTCCGCAAGCTCCTTCAGGCGGACTGGCTGGTCTTGCATGTTTTAGTACAGGCTTTGACAGTCGCCATGTCTCAATTAGGATTAGAGAACAGCTATTGGAAATGTATCCAGCTAAAGCAAGAGTGTTCACGGATGACCTGAAAAATACATCCCAAAAACCGCTTATCGCAGAGCACCGGCTGAGATTCCATTGCCAGCAAATAATTGGTTTATTCTTATTTTCAAAATCCAGCCTAATTTGAGGGGATATGTTCACTGGAAGAAACTAATCCAATCTACTCGTATTTCGATCGCTCAAAAAATTAGTGGTGTGTCATCGATATTCAATGAAGAGCTGAGGAGGGTTTTCCTACTTAATTTTGTTCAAATTCAAATATAAGATGAAAACCCTAGCTTAATTAAAGTACTATGACAAGTCTTTACGATGGAATATAGTTTTTATTTCTATATTTATGTGTTTACGATGCGAGTTTGCTTTCTTAAACGCTATAAAGAGATCTAATCAGTGTGTCAGATTGGGGGAAATTAATGACGAAGCTCGTGACTTCATGTTTAGCAAGTCATCCATCCACGACCTTCAGTCCTTATCTCTGTTCCGTAAATAAATTGTTTACATGAAACATGAGTCTGTAAGAGATTTAATGACAGTTTCTGAAAATTACTCTTTCAAGATGATGTGGTGTCAAAATTATTTCTAAAAATAAATGCTTCACTTGTCAATAAATGTGCAAGTGCTGTAAAATGGAAAAATACCTCTCGTAAAAGTCCCTCTTCATTATACATGAATCACAAAATGCATTAATGTCATAAATAGAATAAAAATTTACAGTAATTTGTTTGATGACCAGTGCAAGGTTTCCAGCTCAGTGATGATGGCAAAGAACGTGTTGTGGAAGCACAAGTAATAAAGTCAACGATAAGCCGGATTATGAATGAGCAGTGTACACTGGTAAGTCGTAATTAACTTAATGCTGCTTTAAACTTATAAATGTAAATTGAAATGAAAGATATGAACTTTGATGTTGCTGAATTCTTTAGACCTCTTCCATTTCAAAAGAATTTTTAGCATATGGAAATTGACAACATTCTGAGTAAAAATCCTTGAAATGGGCGTAGCATTAGGCCTCTCTTCCGTTGAAAGTCTAGTAATTCACTGATGTTAATAACCCTGCGTTATCCATTACATTAAATAAGACATCTAATGCAGTAAATTTCTCAGTATCCTGAGTATTACTTTATTCCACATTGCAACATTACTGTTATCAACAAAAATTTTCTTCCGCCCGATGGAGCAACATGCAGTCAAATATGAATCCTAATTTGATGCCTACATTTTGATTGGCAGGAGAGACCCACCCTCCAAAACCACGCACATCAACCGGCCACACCGCCAACACGCCCCACCGCACGTCAACTAGTTTGTGTGGTCAGATCTAGAGCTATTTAGGGATTCTTCCTAGTCATTATGCGCTAAAGACCATATTATACTTGCGTATGATCTTTACTACTACTCTCACTTCAAAGCTTGGTTGGAAACATAAGGGGGTACAATTAAGAAATTGATCAGGTAAGGAGTTTTGTTCAATAAGGTCACGCGGAAAAGGAGATAGAAAGTACACTTGAGCAGTGTAAGTCGGCGACGAACAAGTGTTTCAATATGAGCGGTATGGTGAGCGCATTACTCTCAGCAATCCAAGTTTCAGCATTACCATAGTAAGATCTAGCACATTTCCAACAGATTTTATCCAGTATGAAAAGTAACAACAGATGGCTGAAAATTCTGATGTCAGCTTTAACTAGAACTCTGTAGAAAAGCTTTGCAAAAACATTGTGAAGTTAAAAACTGGCGAGATAATTTAATTGCTTACGATGTTGGTCAGTTTGGAAATTTAAGTGAACCACTCTAAGACATACCATCGGGCTATTCCTGCGCTCATGCCAGATAAATTTGAGGTACCTCAGTGGGTTTTCTCAGTTGGATTTACAACGAAGTCACTTTCAAAATAATTACTAATATATACTTTCTGATCCTTACGGCATCTCTAGTAGGGAGGGTAAAAATAACGAAAAATGAGGATAATATACGATCTCAGAATCCAGATGGCAACTGTAGACGCCACATTATACTCAGCTAATGGTAAAACATCAACATTGATACAACTTGAATGTGGTATGTTATTTGTACCACACGGTACGAGTTTAAGCAGAACATTTGATAAAAATTACAACTTTCAAATCACCTGATCGAATAGATCAACGGGGAGCTTTCATTGCTGTTATTTTAGTCCCATCACTGGGGTGTGTTAGCGTTCAGAAAAGCTGCTTTGAGATGCATTGCCTGTGCTTTTTTAAGCTGAGCTCTAAACACAGTTAGTTCGAGAATCAACACTGAGGTGTTTCAGTGCAGGGCGCTCAACCACTCTATTCCGAGTCTTATCACAGCTTCTGAGTAAATCCCACTAGTGTGAGACAATTACTGGGCTGCTGCAAAGTTAGAGACTCAGTTCAGCCAACGTTTGTTTTGGTTATTTCCGTAATCAATAGTTAGATACGATAATTCAAAAAATGTTGCTATGATTAGAATATATTTCAGTAATCCAATCCTGTATACCAGGTCAAGTTAAATTGAAAAACACCACTAGACTAGTTCAGCGCTGGGCCCTCAGCCAAGTAATTTCAAGATAAAGTATTGGGTTATTTCAGATTTTGGTACTCACACAAACATCCTTCAGACATGTTAAAGGGCTAAGTCAGCCTTGTGTTTACTATCAAGCCAGGTTTTAAAGAAGTTCTTCAGTGAATGCCGTGTGTAAATATACATACTGCATAGTGGCTTCTGAATTAAGCTCGAGCTCATATGTTAGCTTTAGAAAGCGACGTTTCTAGACTCTCGCTCAGTAACAGTCAAGGTTGGGAGAAACAAATGCAGAAGCAACTGGACAAGCGGGCGAAGGTCAGAGTTCGAAAGGCTGAGGGCGGTAGTGCCTTCATTCACCGGAGAACAAAACTCTGAAACCTTTACAGTGCAAATTAAACGGCAGTAAAGAACAACCACACACACACGGTGAAGAAAAACTTGAGTTCTTGATGCAAACAGGAGAACTAATTCAGAAACGGGCCAGCGAAACTTCAATAATAAACTTGTATGCTTGTTTTATGACGTAAATTGGGAGTTGTTAAATTACCCTAAGTAGAATTTTTTTCGATAACATAAAACCGAAATATCACATTTGTGCTCATGCACTATTTCTTTGTTAAACTATATAAGATTTAAAATCAGCAATAGTGGCATATGAAAGGAATAATTAGTGTTCTTTAACTCACAGTGTAGCTGGTAAAGATAGTACCAGTCACTCCTTGTAACATTTTAGATATTTTTATTTATACTTGACGAATAAATGTTACTAAATAGTTCCGTAAAAATAAAATGGTAACTTTTTATGACGATGTGCATTCCGTATTTCATTCAGACAAACCTTCAATCGGTAGTAATGCAGGTATTCAAGGGCACTTACGTCAAAACTGGTTGAGCAGAAACGGTAACTTCACGCAATTGTTTTTAGTGATGGTACAGAAATATGGAAAGGATAGTCAACGTCAGAAGTTGCACCATAAAACCATCATTGAATTGAGGGAGTTTATTGATAATTTTAGCCGTCAAATTACTTATATTAGTTGTTCCTATGTTCGATGCAATTTGTGACAGCAGACACCTTTAGCAGCTGTAATCTGTGGCAAAAATTATCAAAAACTTTCTCAAAAAATTGGGAATTGGAGAAATAAAATTATTATCTACCTAGCTTCCAAGCAAGAAATAAAAGGTTTTTTGTCTATCTCTACAATATTAACAACTGAAAAGTATTTTGGTAGCTTGACGCGTCCCCGGTTGAATTAATGACCATGAATTTGCTATCGTATAATAAAGCTGCAATCAAGTAATCGAACTTGGTTCTTCCTCTCATGCGTGTCGTGTAGTGGAGACTACGCTGCTCATCCTGACCACACCTACTGTATTGGAATGCTAATAAGAGGGAGCATGCTGCATAGTATGAACGCAATCCTACGAATTCAATTGCATTCATATGCCAACCACTAAGCTGAGGAGTCCTTAAGCTTTGAGATTGATATCTACCTGAAGGTACATATAACGCATCGGTATTTCGAGCAAGGTATGCAAGAACTAACCGTCCAAATTGATGTATACGTATATATTTGTGCACGCGTAGATAAACAGAATATGCAGAGTTTCTCTAGGCGCTGCCACTTTACTTTGATGCACATTCAGATTAAGGGCCATGGAATGGACTGCATTCGCTTCAATGACATAACTGTTCAAGTCGGAGGGATGAAACACGACGTCAAGGCCGACAGCTGACAGTGCGTCGTGCTTGCAAATTAGGAATGCACGAAATTAATTTTCTCAAACTGTCTACTCAAATTTAAGAAGCTTTCGCCTTTCTGGTACAGTATTGTATTTGTGTAACGCTCCCGTTCTTCTTGTGGTCTTCAACTATGACACAAAATTGTTTGGTTGATACAATTTAAAAAATGAATGGACTAAAGCATCTCATACTTGGTAAAAGCATTTAATGTTAATTCCAATTAAATTACAGAATCTGGTAGCAAGTTTAGCTTACTCACAACGATTACAAGAAGAATTTGAAATATACAATATGCGACTAATGGTGATCATATTACACAGCTGACGACGAAATAAACAGCAGAGTACTGCAAAGTAAGCTGCCTATTTGGATATTTTTGTATCTATAGAAAAATTAGTGATTGTGTTTCCTAGTAAGCGAGCGCAAACAGTTCCAGACTTTGTATTTTATTTGGGGTAGTACAATTTCTAGTTGACTGACTACTGAAAGAAAAACGTGATCCTCCATTGCAGAATACCGAATGAAGTGCGAGACGAACCATTGGAAGTTGAAGAAACCGTAACTAAATTTGCTGTTGACAGAGACAAAGAGCGTGATACTGGAAATAGAAAAAAAAAGAAAAAAAACTTAATTTCGAATCAACTATACAGTAGAGATATTAAATTTTGAAATCGTTATGCTAACGTCTTAATAGTCGTGATGATGCTCCAAGCGACTATACCCGTCCTTTGTTCAGTAAATTGAAGTAGAGGCTAGTAGGGGCGCTCCGATAGGCTTGATGAAGGTCTAGTCTTATTTCGGGCATCAAGCGTTGCAGCATGCTGGACGTGTTTTTTATCCGTGATGATCAGGCAGAAACAGAAGACGGCGGTGACGGGAATTGAACCATGGTCTTCCCGCATCGTAAGCGGGGATGCACTCTGTTCGACCACTGTGGCGAGGGACTCATTGCCTCAAGGGATGAGTAATTAGGGTAATTTTCTCTCACTGAACATACAAGGCTTTCATTAGAGAGAGCTCACAGGATCCAATCAGAAGTCAAGGTGAATCTACAGCTCTTGCTATTAAAGCTTATGAAATCGAGGCGTGTCAGTGGAGTGAGGTTCTCTGATGCTGTGAAGGTCAGATGCGGAAGCCTGAAGAGCTGAGGCGTGGCAGGCCAGCAGGCAAATCTATTTAGGAGGGAGGCCAATAAGCAGCTTCCAAATATCGTACACTTTCAAAGAGTATTCTAAGTTTGAGACACTTATTCTTTAATGAGAGACTCAGCATCCAATTGAAAATTATTGTCTGAAAACGGTAAAGGTTCAAAACATTGAATTCTAATGGAACCTACGTTTTTTTTGGGACGTATAGACCACGTGCGTGATACTATAGACCTCTTATACGATACTGATGTGAATCCTCGAGTTGTTAGAGATGATTATTTTTAGTACAATTGTTTGGTATAGTAGTAAGGTTATTTTTGTTTAAAGTGTTAGCATAGGTATAATAATTATTATAAATATTAGTATTATTTTGATATTTTTATTATTTTTTATGCTAAAATAATTTTTAGGGAATTGTTATTGGTGCTAAATATCATTATTTTCATAACTATCATTCGTATAATTATCATTATTTTTGTAATCATTATTACTGCTATTATTTCCATTATTAGGGAAAGTTAGACATAGAAGTGAATTAGCCGAAGGAGCCAGGCAGCCTTCCAGTGAAAAAGCAAAACGGAAATGAAAATTACAATCTTTTATTAGAACACTTGCTACGGTATAAAGTGCTAGTATTTTCGCTAGGCAGGAGCTCAAAAACAGTACACGTATCTAGGACAACAGTAAGTCTTTAATTTAAATTGAGGGATCGTTCGCTTCAATGCATGCCTCTGCTCGTGCTACGGAAGAATTAAAAATATAGAATCGGGCAATTAAATTCCAGCCCATTACCTGTTATGCGATTGTTTGGATTTCTTTTGAACTAGCTAGTCGACAACTACGAAAACAAGTTATGTTCTGTAACTTGTGTAGTTTTGATTCAACAGTTTGTTGGATTGCAAACTCCTAAACAAGTAAAAAGAAAGCCTGCAAGAAAGAATTGAAGTAACAACAGATTTCCACAACCAGGGCAGCTTCAACGAAAGACACGTCTGATGGAAGTGAAAACACATAAGTCACATCACGCTCCATTTCTGCCGGTCCCAACTGGTACTCAATTGACATTCCTTCAGAATTCAAGAAATAGCCAACGTAGAATTACATAACAAATTAGCAAAATAGTGTTTCATTAATATGCAATAAAGAGCTGAGAAATGTCTTAATTATTAATTTGGCTTGTACTATTATTTAAAATGAGGGCCCTGTCTTAAAGCGTAATACTAATACTTTCCAATAGAGTTTAGTTTTTGTTTCAATACGATATGTATTCGCTGTTTCAATTCTGAGCCACAAATCACACAAGAAATAAAGTAAGGATTTAAGGTACATGCGGGCGCATATTATACATAAGTAACCAACTGAAGGATAAGAAATCGGATAATTAAAAACAGTGGATTTTGATTTGCATTCACATATTTTAAATATGTATATACGTACTGCTTATAATAGGTATATATATATATATACCTATATATACCTAAATATATATACATTTATGATCATTAATATTCGTTGCTATAGAAGAGTTGGCTACGTATTTTGATATAGTTTTATCATCAAAGTCATATTTTCTTCGCAGAGACTTTAAAGAAGGTAATCTGCCTTTTTTAAATTTTCTATGTATTCGGATAATGAAATTCCATCAAATAGGACAGACTCTATCGCCACGTTTCACGTGAACCAGCAGTTCTCCCTATATATTTTTTAGCTAATAACTGCAAAAACCAGCATTACTGGTTAGCAGGGCCTAGAAAAATATCCTTGTCTTCAAAATGACGCTGAGGAATAGTCAGAAATTTAGCGTGGGCAGCCACGAGAATGAAGCATAGAAGCTGAAGCAGAGGTGTGAGATGCCAGCTGCGATGACGAAGCTCAAGTTGTTCATCAATATTCCTAAATAATTAGCATCAGGGAAACGAGCTCATCAAGCGCATACTCTACAAAGCTTTTAAAGCATTAAATTCAAGTTCAATATAAAGAAAGGCACTCTAAGGCTTCATGATTCATTGTTAGATATTTTCAAACCTTTGAATACGAATTGCATATAAACAATTCAAAATACGCACACCTGTTTCCGAGAAATCATTATGAATGTGTAAAATTAGTGTAAGAATATTTTCTTTATTATGATACTAGAGCAAAGAACTAGTAAATAACAAATGTCAATACTCGAGATGAATAATAATGCAGCGAGAAAACGAATACAAGTATTTTTATAAATTATTAGAAAATATATCATTCAAATAACATTCGATAAAAATTTGATTTCCTTTTCTCTGTCATGTACGATTGTTAGGGAGATTTAGTGTTCTTGGAATCATTTAAATAATGTTCTTTGAATGAAACGCATCTCATTTCTCCACCTCAATCCATGAAGTCACTGATTAAGGGAACTTTTCTGGTGGTTGAAGAGAGCCCCCAGAGGGAGGGAGGAGCCCTCTCACTTTTGAGTGAGGCTTGAATGCTCTCTAAGGATTTTTAAGGTTCGTACAAATGAAAGCCATCAAAGGCCAAATGGAGGCTTCTAAGTCTCGAGGAGTGTCATTCGTTATGATGCAATTGCGCCCGCCCTGCGATACGTGCCTCGTGGTAACCACTTTCTGAAATGCTTCTCGCTCCGCTGTCGCTATCAGCGTCTGGTTTTCAGAAAGAATTACGGCCATAAGAGACACCTCATAGCGCAGTCAAGCGCACGGCTGGAGTTTTATTTTGATCATTCACTTTGTAAAGTATTCGCTTCTTTCTTTGTGAATGTGAAAGCAAATCTGGTTTATTTGAAATCAATTACAAAGTGACTGCAAAATTTAAATTTAAAACATGGAATAGACTGCATTCAATTATGGTGCCTGAAAATAACACAGGAACTTTACAATGAGCAAATGCTTTTATAAATGATGAAAATATCAATGTGAACAATAAGTATACCTATAAATATCACCGAAGTAACTCGGTATACACAATAAAAGTGACGGTCACAGTTGCTTTTCTAGGAAATAGCGAAACTGAGGATCCTGAATCATTTCCTAATGCATCAACAAATTGATGAAAACATCATCATTAATTGTCGTAGTTCATTGTGTTGAACTTTATGCACCTACTGAAGTATAGGAAAACTACATTTAATGAAAAAATTGGATTATTGGACCAGGTTGTTAACTTTGATTTCCTCCTATTGATGATGTTGGAAGTAATGCTTGCAAATTAAAAAATTGCTAATGAAAAACTGAAGGTTTTTTGGTTACATAATTTATTGTTCTTCATTTATCATTCATTAGTAGTTCCTGTCGGAACTTCTCTCACCTAAGGAAAATGGGATTCATAAGTTACTAAACGGGCTTCTTTTAGGTCCTCTAATATCGCATGTACTATTAATTTGATCAACAACTTATGCAGTCTGATAAAGAATTAAAATTATTTAAACAGTCATTCGCTACTTCGCTCATCAGAGAAAATAGTAGTGGCGCTATCAAAGAACTCGAGGTGCAACATTTTTACAATCTTGATCAAAGCAATAAATACAAGTCCAACCGCAGCTACATTGAACAAACTGCCATGTTTCATGAAGCATCTCGTGATAAAGAAAAATGTTTCAAATTATTAAATGAAGATTCATTACACTATGCATGTAGGAATAACCTCACAGCATTTACTGTTTTTTGAAAAAAGAAAAGATACAATTACAAGATGGGGTAAAACAACTCGTAATGGTTTTAAATGATTATTTCACTGGACAGATAGAAGAAGCCTGCAATACAGCTAGCGAAAAGTATCCTGTGCTAGCTTGCCTGACTGAGGATTTGGAGCCAGTGTAAGCTATTGGCATGCCGAAACTTGAAAAAATTATTCAAGTCACGACTGTGCAAAGTATTTTGTCACGATCAGCACCGCTACCAGTAACGGTGAAAAGAAGCAGAAGGAACACCTGAAAACACGATTAACTAACGTGGGCAGCAGGAAATACAACACAAACGCACGCACATATGCCATACATGTGAAGAAGAAAAACTGAGGCTACAACCTGGAACATACAATACACACAATAGGTTTTCACAACCACTGTAGTTGAATTCTCTGTTTTTGTTTTTGCTAAAAGAACTTTTGAACGTGAATGCACCAAGATACGAGGACAGGGAAGGCAGACCCTCGGCAAACCTCGCCGTCTTGAGGTGTCAGAGACACTCCACTCACCTGACAGACAATTCCCATCTGTGCACATCACGAAAAACTTTCCGCACCAGCATAAATTTAAGAAAAAATCAAGACGAGACAAGAATCTTTCCACAAAACCGCCTCCATATGCAGAGCGTGATAGAAAATGAAGTCTCAAGAGGCACAGAATACTTATCAATCATGAAGGGCTAGCGAAATAAACCATGTTGCTGAACTGGAAGGGAGCCGTAAAACTAAAAGAATTGTCATGAAGACTAGTTGAATGAATGTAAAATAGTAGACACAACGAGAAATGCTCTATAGACGCTATCTAACTGCCGTACATGACATGCAGAGTTAGCTATGTGAGAATGCTTACTAACCTCAGCACTTGTGAGTTATTTTGAGTGCTCCAAAGAGTCAAAAAATACCATAGGTCAATCGCAATCTTCTTCAAAACACTCCACATAGCCGCACAAAAGGTAAAAATATATTCGTAATCAGTTGCCAGAAGTACTTTAGCGACAGAGGAAAGATTGTTAGGAAAATGGAAAAAGCCGTATAAGGTTTAATAGGTTAATATTTTTCGTGTTCTAAAAAATAGAATGTTTAAGCTCAAGGAACGTCACACGAACTGTGAAATTTCTTTGAGGCACGGTTCCGATAAATGAGTATTAAAACTATAAAAACTGCATCAATCAGGCTTATGTAGAACTATTCTTCACAAATATAAGGCACGAATGACAAAAGTTGTAAAATTCAGCAAAGAAAATCATAGTAGAGCACTGAGTATCGAGTGTAAATGCTCCCCAATGACATTCATTATTTCCAGAAGTGCGTGCGTTGCGTTCAGTAAGCCAGAGACATCTAGTCAGATCAGTACACTTTAATATCGAAAGATTGGGTCAAAACCAGCATTTCAGTAAGAAAATTGTTATAAAACTGGGTGGAAAAGCCCATAGAAGAGCTCTGAATTAACAGCAGCTGCCGGCACAGGGGCTGCGACGGCCCTGAGCGTTTAAAGGGCACCGATCACACTGGGATGGTGCGTGGGTCGGCAGACTCTGTGGTGCTCCGCTTGTGCAGCACGGGTACCGCGTTGCTGAAGTATTGGTGTGGTTCTGCTAGTGTACTGGTGGAGTACTGGTAGTGTACTGGTGTGGTTCTGGTAGTGTACTGGTGTGGTTCTGGTAGTGTATTGGTGTGGTTCTGATAGTGTACTGGTGTGGTTCTGGTAGTGTACTGGTGTGGTTCTGCTAGTGTACT
>VCRD01002080.1:0-24528 GCA_006783055.1 Trinorchestia longiramus
CCATATAATTATAACGCAAAAGATAAGTAACAATGACTAACTGACGCAATCTATAATATTTTTTTCTTTTTAATCCAGGTCTCCGCCGATGGAGCACCAGCGATGATGAGTGGTCATCGTGGATTACGGGGCCTAATACAAGCTGTCAATCCAGAAATTTCTGTAGATCATTGCATCATTCATCGGTACTCTCTTGGATCGAAAAGCCTGCCTGGTAATCTGAAGTTAGTGTTTGAAGATGTGTTGAAAATCGTCAACTTCATCAAGTCCAGGGTTGTGAATTCGCGCATATTCAAGGAACTGTGCAAGGAAATGGGAGAAAAGTATGAAGTTCTGCTCTACCACACCGATGTTCGCTGGTTGCCACGAGGCAAGGTTATACATCGTCTCATTGAGCTCCGAAAGGCTATTCAAGAATTCCTGGAACAAAAAGGATCTCCTTTTGCTACCAAGTTCACTGATAAGGAGTGGCTTGCTCGACTTTGTTACTTGGCTGACATATTTGCAGAGCTGAACAGGGGTAATCTGCAACTCCAGGGCCGAAACACGACTGTCATTGATGCCCATCACACTGTGGCTGCATTTCTGGGGAAATTGAGACTCTAGATTCGGCGCTTGGAGAAAGGAGTGATCGCCCAGTTCCCCACCCTAGACCAGTTTATTGAGGAGAATAGTCATGATACTGGATCTTTTCTACAGACCATCAACAAAGAGATGAGCGACCATTTGAAGGGGCTTGAAACAAGCATGCATCACTACTTTCCAAAGAGTGACCAAGAAACAGCCAGTCTTCAGTGGATCATTCATCCCTTCTCTGCACCTGATGAGGCCATTCATGATGATGATTTCCCTGCAAAGGAGGAGTGGATCACAATGCGAGCCAATGAAGCCTTGAAAATCGAATTGCAAAACCAAAATGCAGATTCCTTTTGGATTTCACGACTAGCCGACTAGCCAACTCTGTCCAAAAGAGCCTTGAAGTTGTTGGTATCATTCTCAACAACGTATCTGTGTGAGAAGGGGTTCTCAACTGTGCTGGGCATGAAAACAAAAAGAGGACTAGTTTGAATGTTGCAAACGATGCCAGGCTGGCACTTTCAACCACGAAGCCAAGAATTCCTCAACTAGCTTCAAATATGCAACTCCAACCATCTCACTGATGCCCTTGAGATCTTTGGTAAGTCATTAGAGATGCAAAATGTACTAATACAATAAATAAAAGAAATTATCTCTAGTGTTTTAGTTTAGCCATATATATCAATGTTGACAAAATTTTGTGAAAGGGGTAACATACTTAATGTGGCATGCTAAATTGGGTAACAAGCTGAAAAAGGTTAGGAACCACTACCTTAGAGCTAATCCATAGTGATGTTTGTGGGAAAATTAATCCTAGTTCTTTGGGAGGTGGTAGTTAGTTTGTAACATTCATTGATGATGATTCTAGGTACACTTGGGTGTACATTATCAAAAACAAGAGTGATGTCTTTGGGGTGTTAACCGAGTTCAAAGCTCTTGTTGAAAATCAATATGATCACTAAATTAAAATCCTGCGCAGAGACAATGGTGGAGAGTATGTGTCCGCTGATTTTGAAAGATTTTTGAAGGTTAATGGAATTGTTCATCAAAGGACTGTACCTAAGACACCTGAACAAAATGGAGTTGCTGAAAGAATGAACAGAACAATCCTTGAAGCAGTGAGAGCTATGTTATCTGACTCAAAGTTGCCCAAAACATTCTGGGCTGAAGCTGTCTCAACTGTTGTGTGTGTTAAAAATAGGAGCCCTACTAGTGCTTACTAAAATTTAACTGCCTATCAGGCTTTGAATGGGCACAAGCCCAATGGACAGCATTTCAGGACTTTTGGGTGCATGGCTTATGCACATGTTCCCAAAGATGAAAGAGAGAATCTTGACTCAAAGAGCAAGACCTGTGTTCTTTTAGGGTATGACAGTAGAACTGAAGGATACAGGCTGCATGATTTTAATGCCAAAAGGATCTTGCTGAGTAGAGATGTGGTATTTAATGAATCTCAGTTTATGTCATTTGAGAAGGAGCCTTCAAAAGAGATCGAGTGTGTTCCATGCTCCTTCCCTCAAGAAGAAAAACATGAGGATTCAGAAGGAGAGTTGGAGCTCCATCGTTCAACTAGGAACAGAGCTGCTCCAGATAGATTTGGAGAATGGGTGTGCTTTGCTCAAGATTAATTTGATGTTCCTGCAAATGTAGAGGAAGCACTTCATGGGCCTGAGTCCAAACTGTGGAAAGCAGCTATGGAGGAGGAAATGACATCCATGAATATAAACAATGTCTGGTCTCTTGTAGAGTGTCCAAAGAATAAGAAACCAATCAGGTGTAAATAGATTTTTAACAAGAAAACTGGTCCTGATGGAAATGTTTGCTCGTACAAATCTCGGCTTGTTGCTCAGGGGTATGCTCAAAAGTTTGGAGTTGATTATGATGAAACTTTCAGTCCTGTAGTAAGGTTTGAGTCAGTCCGTGCTGTGTTAGTCCTTGCAGCTAAGCAAAATTTGCAGCTTCATCATATGGATGCGGCTACTGCATTTCTGAATGGTGAGCTAAGTGAGGAAATTTACTTGACCCAGCCAGAAGGTTTTGTTTCAGAAGGCAATGAAAATCGTGTTTGTAAATTGAAGAAGTCTCTGTATGGACTGAAGCAGTCCCCTGTGTTGGAACACAGCCCTTGATGGTCAATTGAAGCAATTGAGCTTCAAACAATCGAAAAATGATGCTTGTATCTATACCCGTGTTAGTAATAAGGGATTGTGTATCATTGCTGTGTATGTAGATGACATTATTATAGCGTCTGACTGTATTGATGAGATTAATGTGTTAAAATCGTGCCTCAGTGCTAAGTTTAAAATGAAAGATCTTGGTAAGCTTGGCTATTTCTTAGGTGTAAGTGTGATGCAGACTAAAAATGAAGTGTTCCTAGAGCAGTCTGCTTATACTAAGGCTCTGTTGTCTAGGTTTGGTATGGATAATGCAAATTCTGTTGCTACTCCTGTAGATGTTAATGCAGACCTTATAACAACTTCAGATGAAGTTGAGGAATGTGACAAAGACTTGTACCAAAGTGCTGTAGGTAGTCTTTTGTACCTGTTGACAAGAACGCGTCCTGGCATCACATTTGCTGTAAATAATGTTACTAAATATTGTTCAAAGCCTCGTAAGAATCATTGGACGTGTACGAAGCGAATATTTAGATATTTGAAAGGTACTTCTGAGCTAGGTATCTTATACAGTAATTGCTCTGATACATGTGCTGGTTATCCAGATGCGGATTTTGCTGGTGACAGAAGTGATAGAAAGTCGACCTTGGGTTACTGTTTTACTTTGAGAAACTCAGTGATAACTTGTCGATCTGTCAAACAGTCCTGTCTTGCTCTCTCAACAGCTGAAGCTGAATATGTTGCTCTAGCTGGTGCTGCCCGAGAGGCAATTTGGTTGAAGCATTTGCTTGATGATTTGGAGTTTAAAATAGGTAGCCCCATGGTTGCAAATGAAGATAATCAATCCGCCATCTGTCTCACCCAGAATCCCAAATATCATGGTAGAAGTAAGCATATTGATATCAAATTTCATTATGTTCGTGATCTTGTAAGAAATAATGAAATTGATCTCGTGTATTGTCCTTCGAATGATGTGATGCTGATATATTTACTAAGGGGCTAAGTACCGAGAAGTTCTCTAGGCTGAGAAGGAAGCTAGGTGTAGTTTTCTTTGAGAAGCACATTCAATGTGAGAAGGAGTGTTGAATGTTTAAATGTTCCACCTTGAATGTGTTCGACTCTTGTATGTTTAAGGTTACTGCGTAACGCTGTGATGAATACTCTTGTAACAGAATGCGTTTAGAATCAGCTAGTGATAGAGAACCATTTTCTCAGCGCGTTCTCTTGTTCTGGTCCCATTCTTGTGCCTGCCGTTGCCATGTAAACATTGGTGTCTGTACTATAACCAAAACAGTGTTCACTGAAATAAACCTGGTTAGTGTAATCACGCTCCTGTGATTTTTCTGACCTTCTAACACATTCGACTGCAGCAACCTCTGAAAATAGTCACTAGGATTATTCTGAAAACCTGGATGGTTAGTAATGAAGTGCCTGTTTGACTTACTTGAAACCATTGCCTCATTGAACAAAGTTTGTCTGCAGACAACGCATAGCGGGGAAGGAATCAGTGAATCACCAGTCCAGTGAAAGCCGTATTGCCAATAACTTTCATTGTACAACTGGTTGACTTTTGTCTTTTTAACAGCAGTTGATTTATAACACGATCTATGTTCATTCTCCGACAATCATTGGAGACACCATCACTTTTCCTTTTAATAATAAACCTATCCCTGGTTGAGGGTTAGGTCTGCTGCAAATGCTCACACAATGACGCTTGTCAAAAAACTAAGGCACTTTACTAAGCGGAAGGAAGCTTATCAACTTGGCATAAAACAAAACAATAACGTCCAAAATGTACTGTTCAAGTTTCTTATAATCAGACCATGAAAATTTTATTACATTATCAATTTATCATACACACTATCATATATAAATCTTCATTGAATATTGTGTTACGAACACAATTATAGATATTTTCCAATCCAATTCCACCTTTCAATTTATGCCTAATAAATCTTAACAGTTATTATTTAAGTAAGAGACGACGAAACAACATCAAATGTGGCGTGAGTGCACTAACTGCATGAAGTGATTGGGTACCGGTATTCCACTTTGTTTCGTTTACATTGTATTGCAATTTAATTTGTCTTATTTTGCACGTTTTGAACTAAAACTATGAACACTGATGAACATAACTAAAATTTAGTGAAAGCTCGCAACCTTACGCGCTTGCTGGAAGACTTGTGCATTATGATATAGAATCGGAAGTCATGTTAATTAAGAAGAATGTATTGCGTGTGTTCATGGTTTGTGAAATTAGCTTATAGTACAGACAAAATTTAGGTGTGCCGCTGGAACTGTTCGCGGCATACCAGGTCAGTCCTCGCGGCACACCAGTGTGCCGCGGCACGGTGGGGAATCACTGCTTTAAAGGAAAATCCATAGGCATCGCACGTTAAATCAAAAGACTATAAAAATAAAAATAAAAAACAAAGTGCATATCATAACATTAATGAAAAGGTGTCAATATTCGTTCCAGGTTTGACCGTGGAAAACTGAGGAGCAAAATCAGTGTCCTCCGGACTCAATTTAGGAGAGAATTAAGGCATAAAAACAATTCAGTGAAAAGTGAAGCAGGTTGTGATCATGTGTACGTACCGAAATTATAGTGCTATTATGAATTAGAATTTTTATCTAAAGGTGACTGCATGGCTACTGCACAGTCAGCTCTATCCCTTCCAAGCAATAATTTACCTGCCTCTGCAGCTGTTCCTTCGGTGAGTACAAACATATTTTGCGTCCCACTATTTAATTAATTTGTTAAACCATATACATATATATTACTTTATGAGTATATGTACTGGTAACTAACTATTCCCAACTTTTCAGTCCTGCGTCTGGTTTTAGAAGTAGTTCTTCAGCTATTAAGGAGTTACCAGAGATCTCCCTGATTTTTTTTGCATTCTAGGAAAGCATTTCTAATTGTCAAAAGTGTAACCTAAGATCAAGATGGCAAAAGGTGAAAGAATTGGAAGAGGTCTCCGGCAGCTCCTTAATGGCTAATTCACTATGTGTAGAAGGCCATGACATAATGTCTGTACATATTCCCTATCTTCATCAACAAACCTGTCTCCTCATTTTTTCCTTTCTACCATTGCTCAGGTGTTTTATAAGATTTTGACAACTTTTTACGAAAAATATTTGTGACACTTTCCCATCAAATTTAAATTTCTGGTGACTCCAAATGAAAGATTGGCTGGTCCAGGAAGAATTGATGGACTTATCTTGTAGACTACTTCAGTAAAATGTCTTTTCCTTTTCCAGGTTGATTGTGATCTGTTTCAGGTGGCTGGGGAAGAAAACATAGTGGTTCTTGTTGAATCAGATATAGAACGCACCTTCGAAATCGTGACCAGCCCCTCAATGCCCGTTCCTGAATCCTCTTAGTCATCTACAGGACATTCTCAGCCTTTTTGTGGACCCTCCAGGAATCTTCCTGGAGCCTCCCATACTCTTCCTGAACCATCTTTGCCACTTCCTGAACAAGCTATAGATCTTAAACCTCATGAAGCCTTGTTCAAACCTCTATCACAGGGTATAAAACGCAAAAAAATGGATATTAGTTCTTCTGACGGTATGTCTACAGCTGTAGAAACACTGAGAAACCTAGATAAGCAAATACTACCAGATAACTTTGCAACAATAGGTATGACAATAGCTAATTCTTTAAGGTCACTTTCAGATGAGCAGTACATTGAAGCTGAAAGACATATTCAGAACACTGTATTTGGGAAAAAAAACCTGCTGTCTCCTGATACCTCCATTTAAAATTACATTAAACAAGTTCAATTCAGTGTAGTACTAATACTTTTATTCTATGTATACACTGCAACTGCTCTTCTTTTCATGATTTGCTACCCTAGGGTAATTTAATCTAAATGTGTGTAACTGAACCATGTTGAACAGGAATTTTTTATATGTAGAGGTATGTTTTCTCCTTTTCAGGTATACACCTTAGCAGGTAGTATTGAACTAAACATTGCTGAACATGGACTCTATTTGCAGCGTTATATATTATTTTTCATGCATAGAGTTTAAGAGGTAGTAAATAACTCAATCATGTCAAAAACCAATTTTTATTTCATGATTCCATTCAAATATACAGTTTATGGAGAGCCGAATAGAAGGCTCAAAGGAAGTACATAACTACTTCGTAGCTTTTACTTTATACATTTTTTTGTTTGTTGTTGAACATTACCTTTCATTTATGAAATAGTCTATGTGTACATGTCTATTCATAGTTATCTGATAGAAAGTGATATTTTTATACATTTTTCTCATTATGTTGATGTTAATTAGGTATAAATTTTCCAAGTCATTTAAGTTTACATTACAAATTCATAGAGGAAAATAATGGGCAAAGTAGATTATGTCTATAATAAATGTTTTTATTACAATGACTTAACTTGTTCATTTTTTTACCCTTGTAATCTAAATATATGACACATCTAGTGTGAGAAGGCATAATTGGCCTTGACAACCACCTGAAGCTAACAATAAATGTAAAATATTATTTGATGTTAATTAAGAATAACAACTCAAGAATTTTTGAATCGGATTGAAAAAATCATATACAACATTAAATGTTATTTTGCCATGGAACAGCTCCATCATTTACAGAGTACAGAAGAAACGTCCCTAATGGCTTTAGCATTCATACTTGGGTTTCTTGGTACCAGTGGTCCTTGCCTTCATAGCTTAAGCCTTCTCACATTTCTCTTTATCAATTGCAAGGGCTAATAGCATTGTTGATACTACCAACTTTTTCTTCTTGATTAAATCATCAATTATGAATATTTTCAATTTTACAGTGCTAAATACTTGCAGGTACAAATATCTGTAAAATACTAATGATCTGTAAAATAGCAATCATAATAACAGTAAAAATTATATGAAGAATAAAAACTATATGAACACTAAAATTAAATGAACACTGAAAATCTATGAAAATCATGAGAGATTTTATACACACATCAACATTTTAATGAGAATGTGTATCCAAAATCAAGGGCTAAATAGAACATGTTATGCAGACTGGCAAATTTGATCCTCCTTTCTGTGTTGCGATACTTCTCAATTAACACGTTGAGTGCGATACGACCCGCCGGTGGGTCACTCAGGTTAGGTTCTATAATTTTTTCAAGGCTTTCTAGTGACTGTGTGTACAAAGTAAAGATTTGCACCAGCTAGGCAATCGCAGGCAACGTGTTAAACCCAAATTCTATCTCTAGATCTCTAAACAATAAAGATAAAATTTTATTTAAAAATTTGTATGTAAAAATGTCAAGTAACATAATTCCTTAAACTAATAGTGTATCTTGTCAAAATACCAGGAATATCTGTGTGTTCAAGAGACATGAAGTTTACAGAAGGAAGTATGTCTTCCTCGCCAATTAAAATTGTATGTCTAAAATATCATAACCCTTAAATATTGTTCAAAGATATATCCATCATTATTGCACAAACATTACATGGGATCGATTTCAATGACCGACTTTATCCGATCGTTGGAACAGCTGACTCAAAAACTTCCGATTTTCCACTAAGCAAAACTATATAGTGTGTACGCCACAGTACAGTAAATAATAGTATGAGCGCTTGCAAATTAGCGGAATTTCAACGTCATGAAATTCTGTGCCGTTCAGTGACGTACGCGCAAGTCAACCAATCATGGCGCACAAGTGGCCCTGTTGCTCACAAGTTAGGCCAACGGTCACTTTGTCAAATTTATGCTGATTTCAAAGCAATAAAAAATAATGTGAAACATCTTGAAACAATGGTCTAATGCTGGTGTGTCGCATTCGCTACTAAATAAATATATATAATTTAGATAAGAATTACGAGATGTAATAGAGTCTAAAGATAGAATTAAACAAACAATGCACATGAGCATAAAAATTATTAGAAATATCTTGTTTTTCTCTTTAATTTGATTGTAGCTCCGCTTCTACCATTGAAAGTCCATTTTCATACTCACAATGATATATACTATTGAATAAAATACTCTGAGATGCTCTCAGTGCACTCAGTTCATACATAATAGAAGATGCAAAAATAACTTCATGTCTTGATATTTGCTATGAGAATACGATAAATTAAGACCAAAAAATATAATTTTCATATTACAGAGAAGTTATGATTTTCTAGATCGAGTAACATAGAAAGGAGTTTCAGTCCAACAAGTTGAATTATGTCATTTTTCTATTATTTTCTTTCAAAGTACGTAACAGAAAAGTCATATGTACTTGTTCTATAAATGTTATTATTAAATGAGGTTCATGAATACAATATTAGACGGGCTTGTTAATTTTGACACTGAACCTCCCGGGCCCACTTCGTTGTGCTAGTGTTAAAATGGTTTAAACGTTGCATGAAACTATAGCTCTCGTGGCAGAGTGGTTAAAGGATTGGAAGTAAAGTTGCGGTTATCTAAATGTCGAAGGTTCAACTCCTGCCGTGCGCGTTTGTGTTTTTTATCATATCGGCATTCGAAGCCCCGCCCCTTCAAAAATTTACCAATCACCGCATAGTCTAAATCCACGTCATGGATGACGTCACCGTCTGATAACCGTCGTTTGTGTGGGCATTGCCAACCCCCCCCATGTGCTCGTCCTTTAATTTTATGTACTGTGGTGTACGCTCTTAACACTTGTCCCTTCTCGCGTTCGTCGAATTCAGTGTTTGTTATTGATGAAAAGATTGATAGTGTGGAGGGGTCTTAACTGGTTGGACGGGACGGCTCATGCAACCACTAGAATTTTCCCCCCCAGCCACTATCTTTACACGATTTGCAATTTTCATATTTAACTTTCATTTGTCACAAGCACCGATTCTCGTATCGTCATCACACTGGACTATATACCTAGAATAAACGACCGTCATAGTACACCCTGTGTCTTCTAACGCCCTTACAGACTTTTGACTAATTAAGACTTTAATGGACAAATCAGCTCTATCTTGACAGGATAACCACAGTTGCAAAAGTTACCCCATACCCGTTTTCCGGTTTCAGCTCATGACATTTACTGGCGACATGACTCAGCTCCTTGCATTCTAAGCATTTCACCACTTGCTCCTTAAATTATCTGATAATTTATGTGCAAACAAATTCAGAGAGAAATGAGCAATTTAGGTGCAACCCAGAATGCCATATGGGTACTATGTTTCCTAGATGGGATTAAAACATGCGTACGTACAAGAGTTTTGCGTGACACTGTATATGTATATTCAGTTAGAGTTGAGATGCATGAAACCTTTTTATTATAAAAATATTGATAGTTAGTATGTGAAGTTGGAAAGAAGTGAATTATGTGAGTTATTGAGTAGGGCAGAAAGTCCACGGGTAGTGCAGTCAATGATTATGTTTATCTCGTGACCATGTAGACCGATACAGTCGATTTGCTTGAATATAAATGATGTTATATTGTATCCACGGTATGCGCAAGGATTCAAAAGTTGAAGGATGTGATTTGTTAGGAAAATATATTATTGCGAAATAGTTTTCTTAAACTATCAATTAATTTCTTCAGCATGAGAGATGAATGCATAGGTTTGGTACGAAGTAGGTTTTTACTGCAAGATTTTCCGAAAAATTGATCCACGTGTGTTGAAATGTTGTCAGGTCCTGCTTATGAAGAAGCATTACAACTTTTGCAATCGAATTCATGGATAATGTTCGACCGTTCTGCTGTTTGAAGTTCAGCTATGAATAATTGAAATACAGAACCACTAGTTAGGGAATTTTTATGTAAAATTTGAAATTTATATGAGGGTGACCTTCGGAAGGATTTCTGAGAGTTACACGTGGTGACCGACGCAACGTTGGAGTAGGGTTGTGAGGGATGGAAATTTAATCTTCGCACGAACGATTTGAACAGTTATGCCAAGGCCTGAAACTTGATTGCGAAAAAGTTTTTAGTAATTGTGAGAAGTGTGGTGCAAAAAGTCGTTATTTTTCTTGAATGAGGAAGAATTTTTTTTCTGAAAATGCTGTGAAGGAAAAAGTCAGAAAGCATGCTGTGATGAGTAAAGTTTCTATTGAAATAATTTTGAAACGTGCACAATAGTGACTGAATAGCTGGTGCTAACATGATCAATCACCCGTTTGCCATGATTTTTTCAATCATACATTTTTGAAACGAAATAGACTGTACATTCTTGTACATCCATAGAAAAAAACCATCCGTAACTACACTGACGTCGACTGTTTTGTTCCAAATAGTAAAAGTTGAATATAATCCTTGACTGTACCACCCTGATCTTATGCCCTACGCCAGAGGTGGCCAACCTTTTGCATATCATGCGCCACTTGCCCCCTAATATAAGATCAGATGCATCAATTTTGCTCAAAATCATGAGTACACCAAATCCCTACCAATAGAGTTCAAACTTTAAACGATAGCTACTTAACAGTATATATAATCTTTACCTATTATTAGTGTGATTTTTGACTCGGTTTTGACTTTGCCAGTTTTTGAATGTCGAGATAAATCTGTCACCGAGAGCAGCAAACCATTCTTCAGATTCAAATCTGTGTCATGACCTCGTTTTACTTTTTGATCAAGTTCATAGCTGAGAATGCTTGTTCACATCTGAAAGTAGACCCGAATCTACATATATAGCGCTGGGCAAATTTTTGTAGTTCTGAGAAGTTCTCATGAGGCAATAACCGCCAAAATTCAATTGCATTACAATCATTTTGGAATAATTGAAGCTCTTCAAACGTCGTTTTCAATAATGAATTGGTTTTTAGATTAATAAGTTCTATCTGTATGCTACTAGGCACCTTCATTATTTATTCATCATTCAGTAGAAATGGGTTTGTAAATGCGATCATGGAATGTTCATCTTTTGCAAAGTCTTGGACACGATTTTCAAATGATTCCTGCATTAGCTTGAGTTTTTACACACATTCCGTCATGTTTCCCTTGTTATTAGAAATGTCTCTGTGCTCTTTCAAGTGGGGAAAGTGACTCAAATCTTGATTTTCTAGCTGAGAAATGAACAGTTTTAATTTCATTTTAAATGCCTTGATGCAGTCTACTAGACTAGGAAACAACATATTCTTCCTTTGTAGTTTCAAATTTAAATCGTTGAGATGACTGGTGATATCAACTAAAAATGCAAAATCAAACAGCCAGTTGTTATCAATCAATAAGGCACTTTCGTCAGGTAGCTCATTGTTAACTTCAAGGAAGTCGCAAACTAAATTTTTAAGTTTCCAGAACTTACTCAGACACCGCCCTTTGGAAAGCCAGCGCACCTACAATGAAGGAAAAGGTCTCCACATTCAAGTTCTAATAATTCGCAATATTCTTTGAATTCTCGTTGGTTTAATGCTCTTGCTTTAATTTTATTCACACATTTAATGACAGGTGACATAACATGCTGCATATTTAAAGTTTCTCCACATATCGCTTCTTGATGCATAATGCAGTGATACTTTAGCATGGGATGGTCCAAAAACTTTTCAAGTTTAGTTGCAGCCTCAACCACCTTACCCACCATTGACGGGAGACCATCAGTGCACACGCTGATCAGTTTACTAAAATCCACATTTCGATTTTGTAGGCATGACTTTACTTTGTTTAATATATCTGATCCTCTTGTTTTCCCATGCATCGATTCTAAGCTGAGAAGCTCTTCAAATACATTGAAATCATCATCAATACCTCGAATTAAAATGCTTAATTGTGCCACAACATAAATGTCAGTTGATTCGTCCAAAGCCAAAAAAAATTACACGATTTGACGAGATCCTCCAGTTGCCGAGACACATTTTGAGACAGTTCATATGTGCGTCTTGTAATGGTCTGTTTTGATATAGCAATTTCGTCTGTTTTCTTTTCAATATTCTTATTGCCAAGATATTTTGCAAATATTTGGAGACATGGCATCACAATTTCTTCTCCATCAGAAAAAGGCTTCTTTCTTTTCACCAAATGCAGAGCAATTTCATATGATGCTTCTGTCTGTGCTAAGTCTTCAGAAATTACTTTAATGAAAGTGTTTTGCCTGCCTTTGATTTCTTCCTTCTATGCAACATATTCTTTTCGTAATGTAGAATCAGGCATGAGCTTTTTTCATTTCCGATTTTAGTCTGGTGCTGAGTTTTATAATGTCTATTAAGATCATGCTTTTTATTGTTGGATAAATCTGCTTCACAAATAATGCAAAGCGGTTTACCTGCTGGACTCGCAATAAATAAGAAATCATTTTTCCACTCTTCATTAAATTCACGTTTACATTCACTTTTTGTTTTTTGTTTACTCATTTTTACGTACTATAAATCTGTAATTGTAATAGATAAAAGGAATGTATGAGATAATTAAGAAAAAACACACTTGAAATGTAAATAAACGCACAAAACAGAGCAAGAAGAGGAGCAGACAACCACACAGTGTTAATTGCTAACTGCAACTGGACCATCGGCTGCAGTCACGTGCTCAGACTTGCCAGATGTTTTACTTTTTCCAGCCAAATCATAGTTGAAAACAAATAAAAAATAAACTTAAACAGTTTAATTTTTATTCATGAATAACTGTAAACTTATGCAGTCTAACTTCTAGAAATATGTTGACCAAAATAAGCCATGGAATTTTTTATTAAACATATTAACACACATTAATTTATCCCCTCCAGCACAAAGGCAATGCGCCATCATTAATCGTTCAATGCGCCGCATGTGGCGCATGGCTGCAGGTTGGCCATCACTGCCCTACACAAACGTTCCCATCATTTACACTGAAAATTCCAATGGACGTGTAACGTCACACTCGAGGATTTATCGTAGTCGTAAAAACAGAATGGTTTAGAGTCAGTAACGTACTAGTCCTATTAGGAATCTGTTGACGTTTCAGATCTGATTTTGATTAGTTGAATTGTTTTTGCGAAGGAAGTTTGGTATATTGTTGCTGCTTTATGCAAATATTAGGAACTATATAAGGTGGTTGGTTGTAAATTAATTATACTCTAAGACTCATTCTGGGATAATATTTGATTGTGAACGGAAGATGCGTGATTTCGAATAGATACTAGTATTAACCTAATTAAGATCTAAATTGTCGTGATCTGTGAAATTTTGTTCCTCGAAGCATATCCAGTATTCCTTCGTGCAACATTCATGTCAGTAGCTTTGAAGTTCGAAGTGCTAAATCATGACTGGTTTCGTTTCAACTAGAAAAACCCAGATCGTGTTTAAAGTTTATGCTAGTTTAAATAAGGTAGACGCTCTGTGGTGCATTTGCCGTTGATTTTGATACGAGCCAACGAGGTTGAAGTAATACTTCAATTAATTGTGTATGTTTGTATCGTACTGGTGAGTGGACAAAATGATATCAGCAAGACATCAGGTAATAAAAATGAATGAAGGAAATAAAAAATTTAGGAATACCATAGAAAGTGATATTTATTTGAATTATTTCATATTCAAGTAAATGAGTTCTGTTGTGCCGGACCAGCAATGTCGCAACTGAGGATCTATGGAAGTTAGACTCTTATAAGAATTGGATGGAAACCAAATTTGACCGGCTTATAATTAGGACACTGACCAATATTCAATGCTCAAGTCAGATTCGTATGAGCCAGCAAGTAAACGCATGACTCATAAGTGAGTAATGAGTGTCAATGCTAGCAGCAACGCAATTATTGATTTCAGAAAATACTTCGATTTTAAAAGGTAGGAGCAACTGCTGCATTAAGAAACGATTCTACGATGAATTCAATTATCATCTTGTGTTCACCAATTATTCCAAATTCAAGCTAGCTACCCTACAGAATACATCTCGTGCTTTGGAGTATAAATTAACAAGAGAATATAACCAGGCGTAGTGGATTACTGCCTATGATTTGAAATCTGAGTAACTTGAACTAAACCAACTGGGAAGTACGAATTAGTTATCGTATTTTCAACTTTATCGTAGATAAGATCGTGCTAGTTTTATCGGTAAAGCATAAAATCCTGGCTATTCTAGCGCAACACTTGGAAATCCTGCCCGATTGTTTTTCCACATCAATTATACATTTAATATTATATTCCAATCCCAAGTACGCGTTGAAGTACGTATAAATACTGGCGGAATAATACCAGTAAATTATCAAGGCATGTACAGTACATGTACAGGGTATTTTTGTGTTTTGTTGAGTAAATCATGAAGTGTAAACGATTCACGAAGTAAAAGTATCATGTAGACAGTTGCGGATACCACACGTTGAATTCCAGTGATTGTTTATTTTTTGCTCCTGTACAAATGCTTCCTTTTTTATCCGGCGGAGGAAAGAGATTTGTATTATCAATACCGTGAAATAACCACAGTATTAGTCGAACAACAGATAAGAAATGGTAGTAGGGAACAAACCTTGCATTTAGTTAATGAGTTGAGAGTATGTGAAAGGCGTGGAGTAAATGTGAGAGCAATGTATAAAATAGCCAATTTCTCTTAATGAGGATTATGTTTGAGCGCAGCAACAACTTTGTGCTTCAAAGAGACAGAAATTAAAATAAGTAACAAGTTTGTTAGATAAGGTACTCAGCCTAAATCTGAACTTGTTCGAAAACTTAGCTGGAAATCGTAGACTGAGCTCGTGGCTGATCACGTAACTGCCTGCTAGCTAAACATTCATTCCATATCTTTAGTAATGTGGATGCTGCATTAGTGCTGGTTTGGAGTACGTTTGAAGTATTCTGTTTACTGCTTCCCACAACCATGTTAAAGCCTTTGTATTCATTAGATTATTTA
Organism: Trinorchestia longiramus; assembly: GCA_006783055.1. NCBI lineage: Eukaryota > Metazoa > Arthropoda > Malacostraca > Amphipoda > Talitridae > Trinorchestia > Trinorchestia longiramus. Next base: position 15,428 of record VCRD01002080.1, read on the forward strand.
TAAGATGGCTTATCATACTGGCTACTTGCTGTACATTTATTTTAAATTTATGGTCAGTATATGTGCTGGCTGAATTTCGTCTCTATGATGAGATTTTTTCGCAATGGATTCCATGATTCTGTGTAGTTCTCAAGAATCTGAGATATAAAACAGGGCGCTGGTAGAGAAGTGCCTTCCATCCCACTGGCGCTGTCGGTTATTAGAAATTAATCCACAAGACGTTGAGCTACAATAGTAAAAAATTCGTTAAAAGTGTTTAGAACTTCAGACGGAATAGTGGCCTCGTTGACAGACAACGATATCACCATTTGTCGTACGTTTGTAAAGTATACCATTCAAAATTACGACTTCCTTGGACTACTTTTAAACCGAATAAGTTGATGAAAATGCTTTCCCTTGTTCTCCGAATGAAAAAAATTCAATTTGTTCCTGACAATACTGTAGGAATGGTGGCTTATCCATTCCTCGTCGGAAAAAATCGAGTCTACAATTTTTTAGTCGGGTGTTTCACCTCATTACTATACCATTTGTCTTTCTCATACTCTGGTCGGGTGAGTTTTTAAAGGAAAACATTTTTCAAATAGCCCGTAGAGCATCAACATAAGACGCACAGATCACTAGTACGCAAACAGAACTTTCAATACCAACGCAGGAAAAAAATTCCAACGTTTTGAGTCTAGCGATATTAATTTTCCGTGAACATCGGTGTATGTTCTCGTAATACTCATTTTTAACCATTGATTTCTCGATTGAAGAATGTATCAAAATATCCAATATAAAAGTTTAGGAAAATTTGACCTCATCAAATGCTTGGGATGTATTTAGAAAGATGTATTGCCAGATACAAATATTTATGTTCACGCGTTTGATTGCAAGCAGTTCACTGTGCTTCGATCAGAGTAGGAAATGGTTCAGTTTATCATGGTTCCATACGGGTTTTGTGAGGCTAGAATTACAAGAGAAACTCCCAAAATCAACCATTTACAACTCAGTTTCTTTCTACTTGTCTTGCAGTTTTTATTTCGTAAAAGAATCACAGATTTAGCATAGTACTTTACCTACAAAGACGGGGCATAAATGCTATCACCAATTTTTTAAATGCATTCCTTTCAAGGCCTGACTTTATCGAAAGTAATTTACTAACCTACGACAAACAATTTTTTGTTTGAAATGCTTTTCTTTAGATTTCATTACTCTGTGGAGTCTTTATTGGCTACTCGAACTACTGCTAAAAATATTTTCTCCGATCATTTATTCAGTTTTGACTTTAGAACTCTGATACTCTGACGAGAAATGCGGCATGTTTCATCTTGATAATTGAATTTATAAGATTCCATTAAATAATATATTTGAATAATAATTATTCAAATTGATTTTGGAAAAATAACTTACGGGAGTTATGCCCTGCCCTGTATTTCTGGTTGTCACAATACTACAGTCATTCCTGTATGTAAGGCTTGACTAAAAACCTAATTTTTTCATCGAGGCTAGCATCTAATCCTTAATCATCAATAAATATTTTCAAAGTCAACGTGAATGGAATAAATAGAATCTTACAAAACTCGCACCTGCGTCATTTCAGTTATGACCTCCCTTTTTCATATTGAAAAGAAAATGAATAAACAATTAGATTTCCTTCCATGTTTCAACTAAATGCGTCTAATAATTTATGAAAGTTACAGATATATCGGAAGCATACAATACACATTTCCGTGAATCTTGTTCTGAATAACGCGTATAGAAATGCTGGTGACTAGTGAGAAGTACAAGCGCTTGCCATGTTAGCGTATTCTGGAACACAGGCAAATTTGATTGCAGCTGGCGTTTGTAAGTTCATCAAAACTGTATCAACTGCAGCACAAAGATGACATCTGCATGAAATTAGACAAATAATACATGACAACCAGCGTAACAACAAACTTAACATTACGAACACAATTATTTAGTTGCGTCGTTTTTTTAACACTTCAAAAGGTCATATCGGAGCTTTTTTGACGGTGTTTTTTTATTTTTGTTCGTGACTGTAAATTCGGTCAGAGACGAACGCAGGTCCGTGGGAATGTCCAAGTTTTCAATAATATCGCTGGGAGCGTTATCGCCAAGTGCTCCTTGAGAATAGTGGATTTCAGTTTTGTCGATTATTATGTTATCCCAGGAGCTATCGTTCTTTATTACCGTCATTATTTCATTGTCTGTCATTTATTTGTATATAAACTTGGAGTGCTACGCCAAAGGCATTGGGGATTATGTTTTCAATAACATTATTAAAGTCTTTGTTAATAAAATAATTTTTTAGTGTCTCAGCATATTGACGTTGCGATAGCCCGGTAAACATTGAATAATAATTCACATTTTCGACCGTGTGGAGGCTGACGGTTTTAGTTATGAAATGTAAATCGAGGACCTCCCGCCGGCGAAGCTGGAAATTTATACTCCTTGCTACGGCACGCAGCAAACCCCAACCATCCCCAGGGTTGAGATGATTACTGGACCCGTCATTCTGTAGGTGTCATAAGTCTTCGAGTTTGGCTTCTGTTTTAAGTGCTTTATACTTCTGACCGTCTGCCGTCATCTCCCAGTTTTGTTGGAAATATTCCCTTGTCCGAACTAAACCGTAGATTTCAGGAATGGTACCCTTTACTGTGGTGATGAGTTCATCATGGATATTAGAGATCACTCTGGGGCGCTCCATTTCACTTAACGTGGAGAACTTGTCGTAGTTAAAGCATGGTGATAAGGAAGAGGATGATGAGGATGGTGATGAATAAAACAGCGGATAATTGGAGGGTTCCGAAAATTGCTTCCGTTTTTGGTTTAGTGTACAGTGCTGGCGAGTACAGTACTTCAGGCACCGATGTCTTCAGGCTTGATCCTTCTTTCTCCGCCACACGCTTTTCATTTACGTTGTAGTACTCGGCACATGGAGACCTACAATAAAAATATTGTGTTATTGTTGGTTAACGTTGTAGGACGTGGAGGATGCACCCAAACCTTACATTATTCGGATAATACCTCTGAAATTAGTGTATGTCGGTTTTCATCCTATTGTATAATTAAATGTCAATCAATTTTGAATACAATATAAGTATAGATATTAATTCATTTTCTGAGAACGTCGTTAGGATGCATTTGAAATTTATATATTTTTTGTTGAATTAAAAATGAGCGTCAACAAAATTTCGCTGTGAAAATGGATGCAGTCGCTCAAAGTCCCTTTACAGTGCGACAAACTTTTATTAGTCCTTGCTGATATGTCTATCAATATCTTTAAATAATATTAACGAGTATTTTTAATAAATCATGCTATGTATTTGACTCGATAAAATTTACATTGGGAAGATTTTGTAATAAGGTAATAACGGACTCCCACAATTTGTTTTGTGGTATTCCTCATTGTTACATCGGTATTTATATTTTCAATTTGCATTGGTCAGGTATTAAATGCAGTAATTGTATATAACTATTGCTGTGGATAGCTAAAATAAAATTCATCTAAAAATAATTCATTTCAGTATTGATCGCATTTCAAAAAAGTGAGTCCAAAAAAATATTTAGAGTTGATAACAATAAATTTATGTTAGTATGACGTTCAATATAGTGTTGATAATATTCAATAAGCACGCACACGACGCACATTTTTTCGATGATTGTTTTGAATGAAAATAGGAAGCGGCTTACTGGAAAGCTTTGCATTCCTTCAAAAAAGCCCGTACAAATACATGTGATTCTGTGGGGTTTTCATTAAGACTTCAAACTTTAAGGTTTCAAACATTGAATGGGGCTTGTCTATTAATTCAAAAATAATTAGTAATTAGGAAAATACATATAAATTCATAGTGCTGTGATTAGGAAGAATTGAACATGCTTTAATTGTAAAGAAATTTGTTCATGCAAGGGTTGATAATGTTTCGGACATAATTTTGTCAGTTGTATCGTTCAAGAAAAAGTCGGGTACATTTTGTGGAATTTTTTTCAATTTAATAAAAAGAGGAGAGCGAAAAACAAAAATTTCATTATTATACGAACGTTTCGGACTAACACCCATCATCAGCTCTTTTAAAGTATATATAATATACATCGTTGACGAGAAGAGAAAAGGATGTACAAACATAAGTTCAGAAGCATAGTTAAAAGAGATACATGACAAGAAACACAACTAAGAACCTAAAATGATAAGGGGATATGAGCTTAACTGGTTGTTTAGTGAAGGCTTGCATTTAAAAATGAAAAGACACTCTAAAATTCTAAGATCTAAAACACTTGAAGCGGCTCCTACTACTTTGAAATGACTAGAGTTGGGTATTGTATTGTGAGTTTCTGCATGATCGCGAACAGCAGAGTACATGAGACGAACACCTGTGCAATAACTAACTCCAAAATGCTAGAATAGAATACTGTAGAATAGAATAGAATGAGACTATAGGAACGAACCTTCGGGCCCATTCTTAGGTCGGATAATTACTTCGATAATTATTCGGTTGTTTACCCAAGTCCCATGCCGTATTTCTAGCTGCGTCAACCATCTCGGCAGTGGGATTCGAACCCGGGTCTTTCTGCTCGCAAGCAGATTTGCTCACCAGTCGACCAAGCTGGCGCGAGGCTCTGCCATTCTAGCTCCAAGAGTACGTGTGGTCATGCCAAGGCACTCAGATGCAGAACGTGCACAACTGTACGAATACACGTGAGAGGCCTGCATAGTGGACGGGAGTTTGTTTTTATAATTGAAAAAAACGATTGTAAATTTGTGTCTAAATATTATATGAAAATCTATGCATGTAAAATGTCGAAGAGAGAAGGGCCAGGATTTCAGTTTTGAGCATTTCTGAGTAAGGTCCAAACATATGGAAGACATAAATTGGTAGAGAAACCGGATGTTGAGAGGTTGAATTTGGTGAAACATTGGTATTTTGAAACTTTTTGTCCGAAAATTTACCAATTTGGTAGTCGATGAATGAAGATCTAAAACCATTTGACGGAAAAATTTAGTCAAAAACGAGAACTCTAAATGAAGGAGGCTAAAATTTGAGCAAGCATATTTCTAATGCAATTCAGTTTAAAACAGAGACTGCAATAGCTAAAAGCCTCATTTCTAGACCAGAACAATTATTTTTACAGTAATGGGACACTTCAAATTTATTCTCTTGTCTAGTTACTAAACAATCAAGAAGATGTAATTCATTTTTCTCTTCACATTCCATGGTGAATCTATTATTTGGATGCTGGCTATTAATAAAATTGAAAAATAATGTTGCATGGGATTCCTCACGGAACAGCAAAAAAAGATCGTCTATGTAAGACGATAAAATACGGGCTGGAATTCTTTGGGACAGTCTTAGTCATTTTGTTTCGTTCAAGCACATGAGTATATTTGCAAAGGTTGGGCCGAGGGGTAACCCCATGCCAAGTCCCTTAATCTGCTTATAAAATTTGCCTTTGAACACAAAGGAATATTTTACCGCAAGGTCTAATCGAGTTTCGAAAATTTTACGAGAAAGGCCCATAACTAGAGAATTAAGATCTTTAAAAAGTTGTAAAAGACATATATCTATAGTTTCCTCCAACAGGATGTTAGTAAAAAGGCTTTCAATGTCAAATGACGTCATATAACATTTTGATGCGTTACTAATCTTACTTAAATCATTAACAAATGAATGAAAATTCTCTAACGTAAATTTAATGCGAGAAATAGGATTTAAGACAGGTACCAAAAATTTAGCGACAAAAAATCCTGGAATATTATAAGCATCAAATATCGGTCTGAACTGAAACATGGTAGAAAAATTGCCTTTATGTATCTATGGCAAGCCATACAATTTACCAGGCCCCGAACCCGAAAAAAACATTGTACTGTAATTATTTGCAGAAAACATTTACGTCTTTTTAGTTTACGAAGGAAGTAATTGATTTTGTCTATTTGAAGTGCATAATTGTGGATTGGATCTGATATCTATTGAAATTTAGACATTTCAGAGATAATAGTTGTGCTTTCGATATATTTATTTTTATCAACAATGACGATACCATGACCTTTGTCCGGTCGAGAAACTATTATATTCTTATTTTGGCCGAATTGTTTCAATAACGATGTCAGACTTGGTAATACACAATGGGTGTTACGATGATGATAGGTGTTAGCCCGAAACGTTCGCATTATAATGAAATTTTTATCAGTGTTTTTTGCTCTCCTCTTTTTATTAGAATTGAAAAAAAATCCAGAAAATGTGCCTGATTAAATTAATAAGAAAAACTATCACAATTTTCTAGGTTCTAAACTTATTTCTAATCGAAATTACCAGAACCTGGAATCTGCTACCCGAAAATATAATTTTTCTGGCCCTGTGAACTTTCAAAAATCATCTCGATAAATTTTGGGAAAGAAAAGCATTCTATAAAGTACGAATTCCATATCATTCATAAATAGACGGCATGCGACTTGGGTGTGAACCCAAAAAAGGGCCAAACGACTCGTTCCTATCGCCAAATTCTATTATTAACTCTGGGTCTGTATATGTATGTTAGCGTGACAAAAGTGCTTGTAATTGATTACGATGTATGCATGTATTGAAATATTTATGTATTTTAAGGTGCATGGGCGTGATTGATGCCTTTACGCTTGACGGCGCAGGACTTGGGTAGCACCCCGAGATTGGACACAATTGCTCGTTCCTGTTACCATATTCTATTCTCCTCCATTGTATTCTAGTACTGATACTATATGCGCAGAAAACATTCACCCGCTGTTAAATTTAAAACTAAATATACACTATCTTTCTAAACTCGAGAATGACCGATCTTTAAATTTTAGAATCCCTTTTTATGCACGAAGCCTCTTTTTCTAGTTTTTGAACTTTACTTTTAGCTGACGAACTTTGTTCACCATCAGTAACTGTGGTCGAGGAATTGACGATGTGTTATTTTAAGTAGAACTGTTCGTTGATCATTTTAAGATACAGACGAGAAACGTACTTAATACAATGGTGTTTTACTCAGTCACTCATAGAACTATTATCTCTAGAACACTGACTTGACCAAACATGTAAGTTAAGTGCGTTGCTAAGGTTATCGACGAAGTCTAGTATTCCCGACTGACTCATGAGCTCACACTTCATTATTTTGTAAATGTTCTCCCGCAGACAAACACACTACTTGTATGAAGCATCAATCAGAATATGCCTCGCTTTCAATACACGTATTCATCTCTGCTCCTCTCAACACCTGAGCATTCATCACCGCACACATGCAGTCCAATGATAATCTCATTCAAATCTTTTACGGAATACATAAATCAAATCATGCCGCCTGACAATCATACGCAGTACATCACCTCAATAGCTATACAGCTATCGTATTTACAGTAAATCACCTTAATAAGGCATGGGACTCAAGTATCTACGGCATGGACTTGAAAATCAAGCCAAGAATGGGCCAATCAGTTAATTTCTATTGCTATATTCGATTTTAGTTACTAAGACAGAAATTGATCACATGCATAAAGAATTTTGAATCATTTTTATCTGCAGACACACCGCTTTAAACTATAAGACAGGTTAATATTGTCTTACGGAATACAAAGTAAATCATTTTCGTCTTTGACTCCCTAATTTCAAAATTACGTTGTGAGAAAAAAATCGTACAATTTATAAACTTTATTATGGGCCATCTGTGCGTCTGCATGTTTGAGTATAACTTCCCGTACTCTCCATTAGAGCGAAACTGAGTACTTCTACTTCTATCAAAGTAGAAGTTAGCTTTGAGCAAATGCTTGAACTAGCCCGTTGCATTCAGCAATAAGAGAGCAATCCACTATATAATAACTAGTAGACCCACACGTGAAAATTCACGTATTTTTACTGACAGACAGACTAAAAGAGTTAGGAGGAAATTCGGTAGGGTATGCAAGTATTGTAAGCCTTGTATTGTGGATACCAAAGGCACATCCTTGAATGTGGAAACTCCTTCGCAAACCCAGCGTCCATTGTCAAATCAAACGAAAAATGTCAGTAAAAAACGTGAATTTTCATGTGTGGGTCTACTAGTTATAGATATTTTTTAGTGCAAATTTTCAACCTTGAGCAGTTTTGCTTCAAAATTACAAAATCATTGCAAAAGTTGATTGTGCATTTGACACTGATCACTACTACAGTATATTCGTTGTGGGATAATTGCAAGTAATATTTATCAATTCTCTCCTGGCTAAATTTGTCATAATTTTGCTCGGAGAAGAACAGCGAGTGTTCACCTGCAATGGATGACCCCCCAATATTGTCTAGATTTATTTACAGTCTGATAAATTACTGCTATGACGCAGGCATGCAAATGTGCGATCAATAACTGTGTATGCTGGTGTTCAGTAGTACTGTAGTAATTACTGCTCCAACTCCAACACCCTTCAAAGCTCTACCATCACCAATTTCAACTCTTAGAGGAGAAGATAGATCAGAGTAAGATGAAAATTGACTTTTCTTGTTGCACATGGGCTGAGTATCACCTGAGTCAACTATTCAAGAATCACAGTCAACATTACCTATAGTAAAAGCACTAGTAAACATAATAGTTTCACCTGTAGATGAACTTCGTGCATCTACTGCTTTGTTTGCTTGGAATGTTCTATTTTCTTTTCTCAGTCTTTCTTCATAGACTCTACACTGTCTCTTAATGTGGCCTTCTTTACCACACTCAAAACACTTAATGAGCTTTTTTTTTCTTTTGAAACTCAGCAATTTTTCACTGGAGTCTGAAGTACCAAGGCTGACAACTAGTATCTTTTCATGGGCTTCAAGAGCAGTTACCAGAGTAGAAAACCTATCTGGTAAAGATGATAGTAGGATGAGTAGGATGATCACACGCTCTTCTTCTTCCATAGCATCACCAATGATGGCCAGCTCCTCAAAGAGTTCAACAAACACCTTTAGATGATCTTGCAGATTTTGACCATTTTCCAATTTCAAGTTGAACAGCTTTTTCTTCAGCCTGAATTTGTTCGCCCAAGATTTCTTCTGGAATGTGTTCTGAAGTCTCCTCCAAACTTCAACAGGGTCAGTCGGATCCCCCAGCAAGTAGAGTTGACTTTGATCTACTCCCAGGACAATTGTTGCCAAGGC
>VCRD01002080.1:34095-55729 GCA_006783055.1 Trinorchestia longiramus
TTACCCAAAATTCAATCCAAACTCAATGAATTTGTTTTTAATTTATACATCAAGTTATTATCTTAGTCTTACGCATTTGAATAGGGGTATACTTTCAGCATTCGCTTTTCATTGTATTAAATTTTTCAAAAATGTGTTTGCTGCTTAACAAACAGAAAATGTATTATGCATTTATGCAATGAATATCGTGGAGAAACTGGTGTGAAGCAATTCATTGAAACTATAGAGCACTTAGTTGATGTATAGGAATTTAAATATAAACAGTGGGTTACAGTTGACAGATGCACTTTGTAGGAAAAAACGAAAGACTTCAAAAGTTTTAGAACTTTACTGAGTGAGCGAATATATAAATTAACAAGACACCACTTTATTTAAAAACCTGAGAGAATGTTTCTTTATAATCTTAAAACGAATTTCTCGTAATTGAAATAATAATATTGTTGGATTTGTTTTTTATTATACAGGATGAAGCCCAAGGTTTTCATTGTGAAAATTTGCTATGTTCTGTGCACCCATTTGCAGTTTACGACAGCAAATGAGATGATGATGAAATTACCCATACAAGTTTCTGTTTTTTATCCCCACACACAAAACATACCACGTCTATGGTGTAAGATTTTATATCTGTTCTAGTGCCTGAAAATAAGTGCTTTATAACTGAACTGAGCAGAATTGATTACTTCAGTGATGATTGCCCTGAATGATATAAAACGGACATAATTTTTGAAATTTATATTATCACACGATGCATTTTGAAGGAGAGCATGAGTGACACTTTTTTGCCACTTGCGATGGAATTGGAGGAGTGGTGAAAAGAGTAACTGCTAAAGCTAGCCTACAAAGACCATTTGAAAATCAAACATTAACTCCTCAGTTCATTTATAAGTTTTGCAACAAAAATTAGTTTTTTGTATATTTCTAGTGAAGAAATAGAAATGAAAAAATTTCTTTGGGCAACCAGATTCCAAAATGCTCTATCAATTTCTGGAACCCAAAAATTTGCATCAAATAATGCCAGTGAGCAATGGTAGAGCTAAAATCTTTGAAATATCAGATGCGGATGAAAGAGACGGAAGAACCATACTAAAGAATTCAAAAAAAGATAAGGTTCAAGATTTGCTTCACCCAAAATGCAAAAAACTGTCATTAGTAAGTAGGATGGCAAAGTTTGGGTGGCATTCATTAACTCAATGATGAAGAGTTTGATGATTTGAAGTTAAATTTTTGGAACTGAGCACATGTGGAATATATTATTACTATCCTGAAATAGAAGAATCTTGCCTTTGGACAAAAAAATATCTTGAAAATATTGGGAACTGCATCTTTAAAACGAGGAACTTGAAGGATCCATATTGCTTTAAAACTGAAGAAATATTACAGTCGTCCCTCGCTTTATCGTGGTTCACTTGTTGCGGTTTTTTATGGCAAGCATGCATACATGAAGAAAAATATGTATTATTATTACATATAGCATACATTCAGTCCATCAAATCAAGCATACATATGAACGGGTTGTTACACATGGTTCAGTTGAAGACACACAATAGGAAATGAGATAGCTCATAAATAATTTTTTGTCACGCTTCTTGTTGCCATCTTCCGGATTAATGGAGACGGAGACTGACTAAGTACGATTGTTGGCGTAATGAAGGAAGCACCGGAACACACACGTTTAATGCCATCACAGCTAGGAACAAAAAGAATGAGAATCCGTAGAGCACAACGAAGAAACTTAGTTTACAAACAGTTGACAAGCGCACGTAATAGAAAACGAAAAGTAGAACACATTAGCGGGTAACTTGCACAAAGCAGCGATACACCTGTAACTTAAAATTACATTCAACATCCCCTCCTAATGATAAGTTTCTAAACTACATTTGACACGTTACATCAAGAAATATACACGCTCTTGACTACTTTAAATTTGCGTACCTAGGTAAAAATTTTAAGTAAAGACTAAGACTAAACAGAACATTACAAAAAACTCGCAGTAAATACATTTAGTGCTGCATATGAAAATATATGCTTAGTTTCAGATCAAGAAAACAATTTCCTCTTTCTAGGCGCATGCATTGAACTTCTTCAATTTAGTTTTATTCACAGGCATAGTAAACATGTCTGCTATGTTCTCGTTTGAATGAACATATTTCAAAATTATTCTGTTCCCGTTAATTGAAGACCTAATATAGTGATATTTAATGTCGATACGCTTGCTACGCTGGTGATATTCCAGATTTTTAGGTAACTGAATAGCACCTTGGTTATCACAATATAAGTCAATAGGACTGATCAAATTACAAAGCATGTCTGATGATAGTAGGCTAAGGAAATTGGTTTCTTTAACTGCTTGAGTAATGGCTATATATTCTGCTTCGCTTGTAGACAACGCAACGGTAGATTGCTTCTTAGACTTTCAAGAAATTAGACAAACGTCATTAAATTTAAAGCAATACCCGGAGATGCTCTTTCTATCGTCTGAGCCTTCCCAGTCAGAATCTACAAAACCTGTCAATTTTACATTTCCACACTTAACAAAAGTTAGTCCAAAGTTTACTGTACCTTTTAAATACTTCAGCCTGAGTTTATACATGTTTAAATCAGAATAAGTAGGTTTAGCTAGTTTTTGAGACAATTTTGTTATTGTACAGCAAATATCAGGTTTAGTACACATCATTTTGTAAATAAGACTACCAACTCTGTAATACTTAGGATCTTCAAGTCCTCTTGATTTTGTATCAGTTGGAGTAATCATACTGACGTCACATGGCACCGATTTTGGGTGACTATCATCCATTTAAATTTTGAAAGAACTTTATTAAGAAATTTTGTTTGATGCATTTTTATTGAATTGTTAGCACATTCAAATTCAATTCCAAGAAAATACTTAAGTGGTCCTAAATCTTTCATTTTAAACCTATTACAGAAAGTAAGTTTAATTGAACCTAAGCTTGCAACATTATATGCTGAAATCAACAAATCATCCACCCACACAATGACAGTGATTATACCACATTTATCTTTCCTGTTATACACACAATAATCAACTAGAGATTGTACAAAACCTTGTTGAACCAGAAAATCATGTAATAACCTATTTTGCAGTCTTCCACTTTGCTTTAATCCATATATTGACTTTCTCAACTCACACACATGGGGTTCTCCATTGACACTGGTTTTCTCATACCCTTTTGGTTGTTCTCAGTAAAGTTCATAATCAATATAAGCATTGAGATAGGCTGTTTTGAAGTCCATTTGATTTACAATACTACCACTTTCTACAGCTAATCCTAGTGTCATTCTATCAGAAGACATTCTAGAAGTTAGAAAAAAAGTTTCTTTATAATCAATATCTTTAACTAGTGAAAAACCTCTGGCAACATATCGTGCTTTGAATGTTTCTTCATTATTTGATCCATATTCAATATTATATATTCATTTTCCTGTAATCACTGAATTACCTTCGGGACATGGCACAAGAACATACGTATTATTTTCACTTATAGATAAAATTTCCTTTTCCATGGCTAATTTCCAGCTGTGAGCATCTGGTGATGACATTGCACCCTCATAAGATATAGGTATATCTTTGGGAACGGCTGTTTTTCTGTAGTCGTTGTTTTGTGGGGGTGTTCTTCGAGGGAAGTGATACGATCGGCTTCGTAGTTTGCAGATTGAACACGATCAAAATCAGAGCAGAAGTTGGGGCCAAGATCGAAAACCAAAACTGAGAACTTGAAATCCGTAAAACCGAAACTGGAACAGAAACTGAAACCGAAACCGAAACCCGTCAGAGAGAGACTGGAAGCGCTAATAGAATTGCTGCTAACTGGGCGATAGCTGAAACTGAACTGTAGGGGACGAAGCTTCAAGGTTCGTGGTTAACTATGACCTTCTATAAACGAGGATTACAATTTGAAGTTGCAACTACGATTAGATTTTTCACTTTAAAATACTAGTTTCAAATGATGTGAAATACGTATAGAGCTTAACTCTAAAACGTTACTAAAATACATCATACTTTTGTATCGACCCCAAGATCATTCTAAATCAATTATGATATTTCCGAGGCACCACAGGAGCACCCCCACCAGAAGCGGAGTGTCTAAGATTTTAGAAATAAAAACTCAAATACAGTTAAATTTGAAATACTCTTATCTGTCACTACTCATAAAAAATCAGAAGTGAGATATTCGTACGAATATGAACACGATGGTAACCAATGAGGCAGTGCTGTTGACAAAAGGTACAACTTAGCTTAACTTAGTTTAAACTTAGAGCGATCTCTAAATTACCGAGCCAATCCTGATAAGGCCTTAGTGCGTCATCGTCAGCTGGCACAGACGCAAGATTATGGAAACATTGATTGCAATATACATAGAAAATGTAAACAGATTTACTAGTTAACCTTTGGAGTTAAACGGTTGAAAATTAAGTACTGATATGAAAAATTATTGCTTAATTCAAAATCGGTTGAACGTTACATATATTAAGAAGCTTATGGTTGAGTGGTCTAAAGCACTGGCTTTAGGAACCTATCTCCTCGGGGGCATGAATTCAATTTTCTCCGTTGGTATCTCTTTTTTGTCACTCATCGGCAGGGGCAAAGTTCAAATATCTTGCGCCCCGCTTCCTAAAAATTTAACCAATCAGCACCTGGTGGGAACAAAACGTCACCGCCTGAAAATCGTGACGTTTTGGTAGTCATTGCCATCCTCCACAAATGTCCCTACTATTCTTTACTGTACTGTGACCACGACTGATTGTCACTTCTAACGGGTTTGAATGTACAATACCAGTCAAAAGTTCAAGACTATCCCAAAGTTTTTGTTTTGTCAAATCTGTTTTGAGAGAAGTATACAAGCCTATTTTTATATTATTGCAATTTTTTCAGATTTTCATTCATCTGTACATAAAAATCTATCATGCATAAGATGTGTGCATTATTCTATTGATGACCTACAAAAGATATGTATATATAAATAAATATATATATATATATATATATATATATATATATATATATATATATATATATATATATATATATATATATATATATATATATATATATATATATATATACCAAGGACTACTATAAACAAGACATGCACGGCCATATAGCTGACTACGCTTGCGAAGGCCATTGCATTCTTAGTAACATAGCATTTTCTATCGGACAAATTAATCAAAAATTACTTCTTCAGAGCAATAGAAGAGATAATAAGGTTTTACAGTGAATTTTAAATCGTTTAAAGCGCTGTAATGCTTTGAAATATAAATTTTAGCCGGACTTAACATGTATTATTGTATGAGCTCAGTGGCCACTTCATAGAAATCTGAGTTGCTGCAGTTTTAGACGTTTCAAAATGAATTATAGTTAAAACTTTTCCAATGGAAAAAAACAAACATACAAACATTCACGTAAATAAATAAACAGACATAGAAGCAAAAATCTATCAAACTGCAGCGATTAGTCAGTCAATCGGGCCTTCTTGACAGAGGTCTGAAGAAGGACTGCATTCTTCTGCTAGTCTTTATATGAGGAGTTGACAGCAAATTGAGCAAGTGTAGTAGTGGTCAGAATACTGCCTTTCTTTGATTCGTACAGTTCCTTGAAGTCTGCAAATGATGCCGTTGTTTCATTGTCACGACTGATCTTCTGGCCCTTCTCACTGATCCAGTTGTTGCGGATGCAGTTGTTTAGCAGATGTAGCTCCAGTTGTTTAGCTCCAGTTATTTAGCAGATGTACTGTGTCAAAAAGGCGAAACCAGACACGCTCGTTGTCAAGAGGATGCGTGGCTGTAGCACTGCAATTACCTAGTCGTTCAAACAGCTTACAATAGTGCTGGTTCACCTTGTGGTTGTCTGTAATAGACCCAATGACACGTCCACTTGCCCTCTCAACAGCAGCTGCAGCCTCCTTCACACGTTCAAGCTGGTATTCTGCCGTCAGCTTGTGGACGGGTGTCAGAAATCATCAGACTAGGCCCTTTGTGCAGCGACTTTATCATAACACATAGAATAGAAGTGGCCTTGCAGTCTCGGTTGTTCTCGGCCATGCCACTCAGCAACCCACCAGAAAATGAAACAATTGGGCGAATCTGTACTTCATCTACTAAGAGAAACACATTTTTCTGTTGCAGTGTCTGGACTTTGTCAAATGTTTCCCTCAGCAGCTGACCCTTGTCAATAGATGAAGTGATGTACTGCAGCTTGCATTTGCATGTCATCACCAGGAAGTTTCTAAGCTGTTCATAATTACACTTTGGGTATGATTGAAGAGCAAAACAATAATCATTCATGGAAAAGTTCGTCTGTGATAAAAGTTCCAACTGACGTGTCAAAAATACTAACTTCTTCTCCTTCTCAGTGTCGACATTGGCTGACAACATTTTGGATCGTTTTGTCAAATGGGATACCATACATAGTTCATTGCCAAGTGCACAGTTTCGTCGGACTGCGTATACGATCTCCAACCATTGTTGGGATGAAGTGTCTTAAACAGTGGCACTAATGTCGTTCTTGAACGCACTGAACGTCAGTGGAGAACACAAAGTGGGATTGTTTTCAAAAATCACAGACAGGCTGCACTCACTGAAGTTTTCGGTCATGAACAAACACACAAGCCTTTCTTTCGATCTTGAAATAATCAAGTTCTTGTATTGCTTCTGCAGATTACGTTCAGGTTTGAAAGTATCGAATGAAGTAATCTTATCCTTCTGAAGAAAATACCTCAGTTGTTGGTCTACAACTTTCGCCGGGCGAGGTGCAGGTTTTGGAGATGGCAGACATGAAACAGGCACATTGAAGATACTGGGATGGATTTCAGGTCACATAGAACCACCGTGCAATTTGATCAAAGGTGGGTCAGCACCCCAGTGTATGTCATAAATGAAAAACTTGTCTAGATTAACAACAAAGTTTTCACGAGGTGGAATAACATCAAGCCACTTCTGTCTCTCAGACTGCTCTTTCGGGAGGCGAAACACACGGCGCCTGTTCTCCTTATTGTAATTACCCCAACAGTTCACAACCCCACACTTGTTTGGCATTTTTAATACATATAATTTGCAATAAACTTTATAAACAAACAGTATCCTTTTAGAAATGCAGCCATGTGCCCCAAAATAAACAACAATGTCCGAATCAAACCGAACGACAGACTACGACACAGCTTGTACTGTGACAGTTGATGATTAACTGAGGTCACTCAGCTCAGTGAACTGGCCTCCGCTAGCGTAGTCAGCTATATGGCCTTGCACGTCCTGTTTATAGTAGTCCTTGGCTGCACAGTAAAACTCTAACTTAATTTTTCTTCACTGACTATGTACAAGACGATACAATCAAGAATTCTGTATGTTCTGTAGATTAACCTAAGCGTAACATTCTTCCTCAAGCTCAAGTATATGGAGGATATATCAACATATTATAGATCTAAGCCGCATCGTGAACTGAAGAGATTTTTTGAGCTGAGCGTTCAAAGCTGACTTTGTGAAAATGTCAGTCATGTTAACAACTGTAGGCATTTACTTCAATACTTCAGCGTTCTCAAGCTCCGATCTCAAGCAGGACATTACATAAATGAATCCTCCTATAATTTTCATGCGCTGCTTCGACCATACGATTAATTTGAATTCGTGGTCAGTAACTTCATGTGACTAGGACCCCATAGCGTTAAGTTAGGATTACATGCGACATTTTGCATGTAGGAAACATTTCCCCCTTCATTTTAATTGACCCAATATGATACACTCTTTTCAGATTTAACTTCCATTGTACGGAACAATGACGAAACAGAAACTGCTTAGACAAAATATGAGTGTATTCCGGACGCACCAGAAGTAAATCAGTCTACATTCTAAGTAATTCTAAGTACGTACTGGAAATACCCACGAATAACTGGTTAGAAAAAATATTGGTAGCTTCTCTGCGTTTATGCACTCCATAGCGCAATGAAATAAAAGATGTAGTTTTTCTTATTGTCATACATTGCATCATTCTTGTAATATATTATCAAGTGCAACATCTCTCAATTTTGCCATAGATTTGATTTTTTTAGGTATCCTAAAATTTTTTCACAATCTACAAATCACCCCTCCCCCAATAAAGGTTTTTTCTTTCGATTGCGTCCGCATGAAATTTAACGTCCAGCCCATGGAATTTCCCTGGTTCCTGCTGAAAAAAAATTCGGGTCTAAGACTAAGAAAATTCGTCTAGGTTGACAGAAAAATAAACTACAGTTCAGTCTATGGGAACGAAATCCATGTAATGAGTAAGTTTTCCCCAACTTCAAGTAGAATAGTAGCACAAATATAGTAAATCGGAACAAAAAAAGAGGTTCTAGTAGCTTCAAAATAAGCAATGACAACTAAATTTAGCGGAAGTATCCCTGTTAAATTAATGACAACTTTTATTTCATTGATGTAATTAGTCAATTTTTAAACAACATTTCTGTTATTCATTTCAGTTGATTTTTGTAGCACAAAAATTTGAAAAATGTATCAAGGCAAAAGTTTATCCACTTTTGAACGTGAATTAAGGTCACGTGTGAATATTTATTGATTTTTCTGTCAAAAAATGTTCAGGTGAATCAACTTCACACTCACGACTCAATAAAGTCTGCCAGTTTTTAATAGCATTGAAAAAGCAGCAACAGTATTCAACAGTAACTCAAAAAATTTGCAATGCTAAGCGAGCGCTTAATATGTACAAACATATTTTCACCGGCTGAAAATAGTCAATAGTGGTTGTGCAAACGTACCTATTTGACACTAATTGTTTACTTTTTAAGGTAATTTTTCTTGTTCTGTATCTGAAGTTAATTTGCTGGAAATGTTTCTACCGGCTAAGCCCTTATTTTGATTCTATATTTCGGCGTTTTCACGCAACAAAAATTTAATCAGTACATCGTTTACATTTTCAAGTTTCAGTTATGGTGTTTAAAGTGAAAGCTCATTTATTAGATGAAGAATTTAATTGACTAATATAACATGGATTATCTCTATGTCCGAATATTTATATATTTATTTTTCTCAAAAATTTAGATGTGTATGAGTCATACTCATATTAATTGGAATATTTTGCAAACTTAAATAAAACCAGAAAAATACTCATGCTTAATTATTAGGGATACCATAGCTATTTGCATGATAAATGCACTACGAACGACCTACTCGTGTTTATGTGCAATCATATTTTTTCAAAAGCGTTCACCCACGTAAGCCATTGTAAAACATCTAATTGTGTAAGCAAAATCCACAACAGCTTGCCTCAACCAGTGCTGCTGTATCTGCTAGAAGCTTCGGAATAGATTAATTCCATGGTGATTTGCTACATTTTACGTTCTACGGAATTTTTGTACTGCTTAGAACCTGTTTGCTGGTTGATAGTCTCTCTTACATTAAATAAATAATATTACATAAATTTATCATAATTTGGACAACTCTTCATGTGACGAAGATAAGGCACAATATTCGAAAGAAAAGAATGAAATCAAATATTGACAGTATAAACACAGACATAATGTATATACACACACATAAAGATATACTAGTATGCATAATTCCTAATGAAAAGGAGCTTCTGCATGTTTCAGAAAAACTACGTGTGTATATGTAATATTTAACTTAGTATACTGTTTATTCGTAAAAAAACAATTGTTACTATGATTGTTTAACGTGTTCTTGGTTTGTCTAGTTTTATAATTGATCTCATAGATATATGTCTACAGTAGAGTTCTGTGTTCAGGTATAGAAGTTAAATAAAAAAGTTAAATTATGTATATCGACCAGCGGAAGTCAAAACTACAGTGTTTGTAAAATCAATCATGGTTTATTCAACTTTACACGGATACGTTGGGTATATGCATGTGTCTACCGTTTGCTCGTATTCTGCTGTTAACAGTGAATTGATCATTACTAACGTGCGTCCACCTGGTTTTTACCGTGTTTGTATAAACATGAAGCTAAATTGCTCATGTCAGTCAATGTTTGCGAAACTGAAGTGTATTTAAAATTTGTGATTGATATGTTTTACACTTACCAAATATATCAAACTAGATATTTCAATATTTATGTCCCATAATATTGTAAACTCAACATATTTCATTAATGAATCACTTTTCCTAATTTGACCCACCTATACAGGTTGTCCCAAAAAAACGATACCCAATTTTCAAGAGCTGAAATTCAGAAAATATTAAACTTACAAAAAATTAAAAAGTTAAATTTTGTTTCTTAACGTTTGTTCTATCTCTGTACAAAATTTCAGAAGAATTGATCTAACTGTTTTCTTTAAGCAATATTTTTAGTGACCGATACTGAAAACCTGTGCGCACTTTTGTTAAACTTCGAATTTTATGATATTAAAACCATGTTTTTAATAATTTTCAACCGTTTGTTAAATGGAAAATGCCACTAAAATAAAAACAATCGATATGTTCCTCCTATTGGAGGAACTCCATGGGACTTCGGTATACGGCATGTGACTTCGGTATTGAACCAAGAATGGGCCAAACGGCTCGTTCCTATTGCCTTATTCTATTCTATTGTTCGTTTCCTTCGGTGTGTCCTCCGTTTCTCTCAATACACAGTTGCATTCGCCTCCTCATTCCCTCCATCACTCGTCTAACGAGAATATCATCTCCTTGAAGCAAATTGGCGTCATTTTCAATTCTTTACTTTCAGCACATGCATCTTGTAAGGATGTAACTTCAAATCCAAAGTTATAATTCTGTTGAATGTAGATTTAATAACATCTAATCCACTTTTTCTTGCAGAGATTTGCGGATTTTCTGTAAGTGCTCCTTGAACAATTCGAAGATTTTCTTTTGATCGCCCCGTTCTTTTCCGTCCTGATCGACCTTTGTTGAGATTCGGGCTTATTCCTTCGGTTCTGTAGCTAGTAACATTTTTTCAAATAGTCATCTTTGTTGGAGACTGTCTTTCAGGAAAATGCTCCTGAAATGATTGAATGATCTGTTGGAAACTTTTTGCTTGAAAATACTTCTCAACGATGAATGTTCCTTTGTGAGTTGCATAATGGGGAGGTTCTTCGATCGGTAAAAATCTTGAATAGTTTAAGATCACGTTTTCGTATTCATACGTAATTCAACTTACGAGTTGAAGCCATATCAATGATACCAAAGCATAAAAAAAAATGTGACTTTCTAATTTTTTTTAAGTTTAATAATTTCTGAATTACAGCCCTTGAAAATTGGGTATCGTTTTTTTGGGGACACCCTGTATAATTTTGATAAAATTTGCGAACAATTACAAAATTATTTTGACGTTTTTAATAGACATTAGGATTTTGTGATTGAGAAGTATGTTTCTGTTGTACTATTCACTTTGAAGTTACTCCGACTTCAATTGTAAGTTAGGTTTCTTTGACCAAAGAAGGAAAAAATGAAATTTATACAGTGTAATGAATAAAAATGAAAATTTCTAAGTAACTTGATTGAAGTTTCTAACCTAGAGATTCCTATACTATAAAAATATAAGCCATTAATATCAGATGAATAATCTCGCTAAAGTTATTCTCTAAATGGAATTTGACAAATGAGTTTTATTCAGTTCTTTTAGCATCCCTGTACAATGTTTGTGTTTTTCATATTATTTATCATGTTGGTATTAATCTTGCTTGGATATATTATTAATTATTTTGTTTTAGATTGACATAAACACCGTTTGTGATATCATCAACCAATGAACTCCTCATTAGCAACTCGCAAACCCCCGTGATATCCAGTGCAGTAATGTTATAGAGGTCAAAATGTTAGTGAAGTATAAGAATAATTTATGACTGTGAAAATACGCCAATTTTCAACTAACAAGAAATTTCGGAAGAATAATTGTTTGACTAATGAACGTTTCAGCTAATGAATCATGGTCCAGTAGGTCTGACAAGTTTAAAGAAAGACCTGAATATCAAAATAATTTTACTAAAGTTAAATTTAGTTCTTTATATATAACCCCAACATTAAAGCCGTTGAATCAAGTGATAACCCCTTACAAGAATTATACACTAAAATGATATTTTCCACACGATTCTTATTTCTTAGAATTTATGAATCATGACTTGAATTAAATTCATTCAGATTTTGAGAAAAACCAAATCAAGATTCTACTCTGCACCGATTAAATCGAAAAACTTTGGAATAATGTTTCTAGCTGCACCGCACACTCCGTTTGGAGGAAAGTTTACTTAAGTTGTGTCAGAAATAAACTCTGAGTGATTTGTCAGAAAGACAGCAGCAATTGGTGAAATTATTTCTATGAGTAGGAGTATTGGCACGAATATGGGCTAGTGTGGTGATAAAAGTATAACCTAAAGTATGGGTCAGAGTGTGTGCAAGATTATAGACCGGTGTGAGAAAGTATAAGCAAGACTGGGCTTGGAATTTCATTTGAATATATAAACAAGATTGATATCAATTGGAGGGTGGACAGCTTTAGTAGACTACTCGACACATTTGCCAAAAACCAGGGATCGTCGAGCAAGAGTAGACTACTGTCCTCTAGTCTAGTCTTCTCGTATATCATGTCGCGTTGGCGTTGAGGTGAAGTAGACTACATGCAGTAGTCCAGTTCACCAGTTCACAGGCCGCAGCGATGCTGCCCAGGTGAAGTGAATTACTCTCAGTTTACCAAGTCTGTATAAGAGAACTAATGTGATTGGTTGGAGTTTTCGTTGTGACTTGTGATTGGTTAGTGTTTTCGTCAAAGAAAATTGAGCACTATCCTTTTTTTGTGGGTAACAAATGTAAATTTCTGACTATTAATATCGAGCTCCAAACATTTAATTTACTTTTTGTTACTGTTTTTTGTAAAATAAAGCCATTGTAAACAATCTCGTAAAACGTGCATCTGACTAATCTTGAGGTTTGAAAACTAATTGAAAATAAAATATATGATATTAAAGCTTATATGAATTTATTTGTTACTGTTTTGCAGATATGAGCCTGGGAAACGGCTTATAACTGCAAATAATATACACAAACTTGCTTCGCTTCTCCGTTTCTTGATTTATAATTTTAGTGTAGGATTATATTAATCGTACATATGAGCGGCTATCAAAATCACTTAAATATTATTTACAGTTTCATATATTGTGATAATAATTATAATAAATATATATTATTGACCCAAATTTACACTCCAAGCAATGAGCACATCAGGCATATTTTGCTACATGAATTTCAAAAGGGCAGTACAGCAAGTCCAGCAGCAAGATCGCTCACGAACACATACGGAAATTATTTTGTAACCGAAAGGAGTTGTAGAAGATGATTTCACGTTTCAAAAAGAAAGCCTTTAGTCTTAAGGACAATCTAAGAAAATAATGCTCAAAAAGACTCAGTTTTGAAGAATTTATTGCTGGGTGCCATTGATGATTCTTTCAAAACAACTAGAACAATGAGCAAAAAGTTTAACGTGAGCTGTATGACCATATATCATGAAATTATAAGAATTGTTAAAGTCTCCGAGGCTGGAAAATGGATTCCACACGATCTTTCAGAGAACAATTTTAAACAACGTGTGAACTGTGGTCTTACTACGTTATATTCAATTTAAACCCTAATTCTTAGGTAGAATCGTTACTAGAGATGAGAAATGGATCATTTCATTAGTGACAATGGTGACTATGCCAATAATGAAATAAATCTTGGTTGCGATGAATTTTCATTTCAATTAAAAGAGTGACGGAACATTCGTGCCAACAATTTACTGAACTTTCGTTGCACCCTGATACTTGGCGATCAACTCCCGGCACAACATTTTTTAAAATTCTTCTATCTACTATTTTTATGTGTGTTATATCATCTTGCAACATCCACCAGCATAGTCGACTGGTGAGCGAATCCGCTTGCGATGAGAATGACGCGAGTTCGAGACTCTGCTGCTCTGATCTGTTTGTACATGGCCATTGGCGGATAGAATGATTTTACTGCCAGAGACTTGGGTACCAACCTAAGAAAGGGCCAAAAGGCTTGTTACAATCGCATGATTCTATTACTATTACTAAATGATATTGCTAGAAATAGATAATCAGTTGTATAAATTCTTGGTAAACGAATCTTAAATATATTGAGGCCTAATTTCTTCTCTGAAATCTACAATTTACTTGAATTTTTTGCGCCATTAACAATTGAGGCCAAGTTTCGTGTATGTCTCTGGTATTATTAACCGGAATTCAAGCGAATCAAGTTGTTCACGTCTAATTCGAAATTCAAGTGCGTTATTTTGTTGAAGAAATTCAACTTAGGCCGCTATTTGCATCAAATAACTCCTCTTGTTTTAATTTAGCCTAGTTTTAAGTGCCTAGTTAAAATTACCTGACGAACAACGATTTTAGAGTCCATAATTTCTTTATCTTAGGCCAAATGGAAAAATGTTTCACATTCAAGCTGTAACTATGACTTTCTAAGCGATACAAAATTTATTCAACAAAAATATCTCCCATGAAACAATGGATATCCAACGCCATTTTTCAATTTATTCAGCTTAAATCGTAAATATCGAATTTGAAAGCAAATTTTAAGTGTGTTTGCTCCACAGGTATGGCCTCAATTATTTACTCAATACACAGGCTAACACTTGTTTCGGTGGCGATAGTTTTTGAGCTGTTATAACGAATATTTCGAGTGCTATTTTCATGTATGCCGTCCATTTTCTCAAAATATACATCGATATAGTCCATTTTTTTGCGAAATATGCATTGATTTATCCGTAATAACCCTATTTATATTGCTCACACGAATCATGTAATAAAACAAAGACTGTAAACAGTTTATTGTCACAAGTATACAAATCCATGGAACAAAACCTAATACACGTTCGCAACTTTTGCTTAAAATACGGCAAGTGAAACCATAAATAAAATGAGCATTAGTTTAGGAATATGGTTTTATGGAACATTCGTGAATTATTAACTTCAGTAATACTGTTGTGTTATTAGGTCTATTATCAATCTGTCGTCCTATGCGTAACCCATCGCCTGTGATAGCGATCTTCCATTGTCATAAAATTGTTTTCCATTGTTTTATTAGTTCTACAGGGTGTCTCTAAAAAATGTACTCACCCTTTAACCGTTGCTAACATGCTGTCTTCTTTGCGTTGCAGGTGTGAGGTGTGAACCTCACCTCATGTTCGAACATTTGCGAACATGATTCTTTAATCACATTTGTCTTCTGTATTCGAAGCTATTCTATTTCACTGTATGTTCATAAATAAAGGATCTCCATTACATTTTCTTGAGACACCCTGTATTATCAATCTGTCATCCAATGCGCAAACTTTCACCCTGCTGTGCGCATGCATGCGAAGACTGAAAAGTCTACGCAGTGGGTGGAGCCTTTCATCTTCTACCCTGATTCTTTAGATTTTAAATTTAGTTAGCGGCGCTAGAAGACAAAACTTCAATGTTTGGCTTCGTAGCAGCAGAAAACTGACACTCAGCAGGTCTGTGCGTAAAACTATGTTCCAGGGGTGTATGGATTTAGTAAGGAGACAAAATGAGACATTAAAATAGAAGGGTTATTAGACTTAAAAATTGTGAGAAGGACCATACACAGTAGTCAGTAAGACCTCATTCAAAAGAGTCGGAAAACTCCTTTACTAGTGTCGAAAAATCCATTCTAGCCCCAAGGTTCTATCAGGGAATGGCTTTAAACTGCTGTCCGACCCTTATTTAACCCAGTAGTCTTCAAACTTTTAACCGCCGTAACCACCTTTTAAAGATTTTATTTTTGTACGACCCTTTAACTTGAAGAAAATGAAGATTAATGTGTATATATAAGAGAAAAATTTAATGTTTAAAAAATCGGGTATACCATACAAAAAAAGGATTCAAAATGATTGTATTTTATACTGTAGATCCAAGAAATCTATTGATACTATTAGTGGCATTAAATAATGTCACTTGTATTTAATTAATGGGATTGATGCACCTGCATTTTCTTACAGAGGTCAAATCAAGGCTCTATTTTTGTTATTGTTCGTTTAAATACAACTTCAATATTTACTAAACTAGATCGATGTTTTGTTTTGATATTAGTTAATGCCGAAAAAGCACTTGCATACAAATATGTTGACGCAAAAGGTAGAAAAGTATCCATTGCAAGTCGTGACAAGTTTGGATATTCAAATTTTATGCCAATGCAAAGAGTTTTTAGAGAAGAATCAAGAAAGTTCTGCACATTCTTCCTGTGCCTTTAGTGTATGATGACACTTTATCGACTTTCGCATCAAATGCATTTTGGATCCAATGAAATAGGCTCATGTCTGATTCTTGAAAAAAAATATCTATTGAAAATTTTCCACTAAGCTTACCAATTTCTTAATTGAAGGGTGGACAGCACTAATGGACTACTTGCATTTTTTCCCGTGGAAAATATATAGTAGACTACTGGATCGTAATCGCCTCTGTCATCGCTGTGTTTGCGACAGCACGGGACAGCTAAAGTAGACTACTCGACTGTAGTCTCCTTTAGATTTTCTACCGAACGCGTATTTTTGCCCTTTATTGCGAGTATAGCTCTACCTAGGCGTCTTTTAAAGCTGCTCTGCAATTGGTTGCTCGAGAGGGCTAGGTCCCGCCTCTCCTCCTTCTGGTATAATTATTTTAGTCCAAATAAATTAATTATTTTGCAGCTCAACCAATAGTTTGGTATACTTTAAATATCTGTGTGTACTTTAAATATTAAATATAAGAATGCCAGCACTTGTTTTAATTTTAAAACGCAGTTTAAAAAATACGCTCGTTCATACAAGTATATGCAAGATAGGTTTTTCTCAGCAGAAAATGTGAGGATTTCAATGTCCTACTGAATTAAATAGAATTTGCTGCTTCTATGTAATGAAGCAACAATTTTTATAGACAAGATAATTCTATTGTTTGCTTAATTTTGTCTGATACCTTTAAGTACTGTCATACCGTCGTAAATTTCAGTGATAGTATTTTTAAACTAGAAAAATTTCTTAGATAGTAACTATAGCAATGTTAACACTGGGATCTCAGCGAAAGGAAAACAAATACTGAATCCATTCGTTTCTAAAAATGTTGATACATACAGAATGTTATACAACCCGATTAAATTTTGAAATTCTTGAATATTAAAGTATTTTTTGAGTACATCTATTGTGATAAGTAATACAATGATCGAGAAAAACGTTAAAATGTATACTTTGACGTTACTTTAAGGTTCTAGGTTTAAAAACCTCAGAAATTCTGGTGACAGAAAGAACATCAATGAGTCTTTAGCTCCAAAGGTATTGGAGGTTGCATCTTGCATGATTATTCACATTTGAGGTTCGACAAAAAACTGTAGCCGATTTTATTATGAGCCTAACAATTGGAAAATCGATTATCATTGCATGAGTAAAAATAATTTCTGATGTGCAGGTGTGAGTGTGGCAAAAAAGTCGAATCGCTATTTGAACTACCTTTTGTGTGCATGGAGTCGAAAGGTGCTTGTGTACTACACTGCTAATTTATACAACGACAACACAATCACCGATAATTTTGAAAGTGTACGAGCAAAAATAAATTATCACTGCATCTAGTAAACTAATGAAATGGGTATGTAAAACAAAACAATTTGAATTACTCAGTACCTTATTATTATACACTCTCAAAATTTTCAATTTAGATACTGAAACCGAAAATATAAGATCTTCGAATTTAAATTATTGTTAATGATTGAAAGCGTATTGTTTAGCTAATTTATCTATGAAAAGTATATAGAAGGTAATAGTAGAATTTACCACTGTTACCTTCAGTTTGTTCCTCAACCACGAAGTTACGTTATTGTCTACGTGTTGAAAGTCTAGACTGAACGATGAATTTTAACCCTAAATGAGTATTAATACTATTTCTTAAACAAACAGATATTAACTTGAACGTTGTAGGAGGAACGTTTGAGTACTTGCCATAAATGCCACCTGTATGTGAGGATTCTGATCAATGAAACGTGTATCAAATGCAGAGGATTAATTCAGAACATGAATTTGTTGTCGAGATCATTGTGAAAATTATGTCTGGACGGGTAAGAAGAATAAATACAAAAGAATGAAGCAACGGGAGCGGTGTTTGAACGCGGGTCTTTCCGCTAGGGAGCGGATACGTTCACCAGTTGACCAAAATGCCGCTATATTAACTTAACTCAGGAAATGTATTCATTACCCGAACTTTTTCATTAATGCACCTTATTACTTGTAAACTTTGTTCTCACCATTCACCAAAAGTCAGGTTTTCTGAGCGAAACGTAGGAGCAGAGGTTTCACTTTGTCGGGTGCAGCAACGTTATTACCTGAAATCAGGGTTACTGCAGCCTGACTAACTTGAAACTGAGGAAGCTCTTTACAGTAAAATATGAAAGCACTGGCAATTTCACCCAGAGCAGTTCTGACTCTTCACGGGTGAAATATTGCTGAGGTTTGTAATTTTTGTGAATAAATTATTCAGCAGAATTGCACTACAAATTTTAAGGTCGGTTACTTTGGGATTTCTATTAAATGTAGTTACCATTAATAACTGAACATTCACTTTCAATATTCTTTTCTACCTCCAGATGTTGGAATATGGACATAATTTTTTATGAAAATTTAACTCTGTGGAACGTATTTATCCTGGTTAAACGTATCCATGTGTTCAGAAGTATTTCATTGTCGTACGTGACAGCGTTGCAGAACTCGCATTTCGTTATGCAATTTTTGAGGAACATTTAGCAAATTCCTCGAATTTTTAGCTGTTTCCTCAGCTTGACTGTTCAGCCGACATGGGAAACCTGACCAGACTAATAACCTGACGAAATGATATACTACTGTGAATTCTATTCACAATTTTCAATTTATGATCAGCAAAACTTGTCATTTAACTCATTTTACATCTGGACGCTTGTTTTTAAGGCTATTTCCACTAGTCGGAGCTATTATGTCACCACGCAGAAATTTAAAACTTCTGAATAGATTCGCTTTCTGCAAGTTATTCGTATTTTTCTTCCATAGAAAGTGCAGTGCATGAGGAAAAAAGATAATGAATCAATCTGCTCGGAAGAAAAGTCTTTATAACATAAGTATAATTGGCGTATGCGAAAATAATGTTCCTACCATATATGTAGTTGAGGTATGCAGCATGCATTTATTTATTTGACATGTGATTTAACATAATGTGATTATTAATGTAATTAAACATATCACATTAACATCAATAATTAATTTATTTACAGAAATGGCCATCGAACAGAGAAAAAGTCATAATCATTCTTCATACACATCTATTTGTACATGATGAAACGCACATATTACGTTCCAAGACAATTCATAGTTTATCATTGTTCAACTTAAAATTATAAAAAAACAATCCATCTGATGTCACAAGGAATAGACGGGGCAAATGAAGAAAACGAATATGATAATAAAAGTTACTGTGCATTTAAGTGTGAATACTATTGGTGGATTTTACATCTTGATAAGGTACATATTATTATACAAAAAAAACGAAGTCCCTATTATCGTCACAGTAGACACTAGCAAGGACCTCACCACCCATATCAGACAAACACACACGAACTACAAAAAGCTAACTGGGAAAGGTTCACCGAACAAATAGAACAACTTTTCGCAGCACTCAACACCAACCCCATAATTGACATAAATCAAACGGTAGCAGAATTCAACGCTATCATCACAAAAGCTGACAAAAACCGCATTCCCAGAGGTAACAGAGAGCATCATAATCCAAACTTCACACATGAAGCATATAGACTAATCAGAGAATGTACCAATCTCGGAAATAGTGGTCTTTAACCATTTTTAATGTCCACCCTAGTGGTGATTAAGTAGAAGCTGTCCACCCCCACCCCGAAAAAGTGTCATTAAAAGTCTTACGTTTAATATATAAAATCTATGTTTCATATCTAATTTCGATGACCATGTAAACGGGAAAAAACAGTTTCTCTTATTTGTTATTTAACTTCTATATATTCATCCATATATTTACACATATCTCCAACTAATAGCATTGTTAAATTCTATCCTTAAGACATCTATTTCTTAATTTATCTAAACAATTCATTTAATACGTTTATTAAGCGCATGTTTAACCTGAATTTTGTGCATAGAAGAAATAAGTCACCAAAACGATCCTTTATATGATATTTCTAGCTATGGATAGCAGAAATAATTTAACTTTGATCATACAGAAAACAAATGTATTGGATATATTCCTTTTTAGGTTTCAATACTATATATTTCTGGCTTGATGCGACACTTCACCTTTGTGAAATGAAACAGCATTGCAATGCAAATACTTTACAAATTGTTGTTTTACGTGCATTTTATGCCTTGTTTAGACGATAAAGAAAGATTGTAATAGGAGTTAGAATTTCTTCCAAAACACATGGCCGAATTTTTTCACCGCTACTGCAAAAAATTGCATCTATACAACTTTATAGAGATACAAATCTATGAAAAGATTTGTAGGAGCTCTTTCAAACTCACATTTCGCGCGGCACTAAGATGTAAGTGAATCTATGTAAACGTGAAAAGAGCTACGTTCATGTCGATGTTTCAATGCACATGTACAGAAGCTCATAGACATGTACGTGTGATGTTTACACGCCGTGTGCATCAAGTACAGATACAGACAGGACAGGCTGTGTCGTGGAGTTCGGTTGTAGTTGCCGGCAACTGCTGGATTTTTCAGCCCCGATTTCGGTCAAACGAACGACTTAAATATGTCCATAGTCATCTATGCATGGTATATATAGTGAATTAATACACTATACTACATACATGTATAGTAATTTACATATATAAACTGCAAACTATACTAAGAACTACGTAGGTTTAAGAACCCAGCAGTGGAAACGTTGGAACTTCCGAGATGTTAACTCACTGCATCGGAGCTACATACATTCAACCATTGTCTCAACTTAACTGCAAAATGTAAAAGCACTAGATTTAACTCCAAGCTGGACTATGAGGAAAACTTCACTGAAACTAATATTAACTAATAATAAACTGTTGACTATCAATAAAGATGAATATACATGCGTCTTGGGCAGTTACGCCGCAATAATTACAGCAGAGGTGGATGAATTTGTTTAGTCGTAGAAACACAAACTCAGTCACATTACGTCAGACGTTCAGTGCCACACCCTATAGTCCGCTTGAACATAGTTTCTGTTGCATAAGAATGTGACTGCTCTGGCGCTAGCAAGCCTTCTGTTAACATGTTCATTGATTTGGATGTCTTTCAGCATAGTATTTTGTCATGTTAATAGCAAATTACTATTAAATCATATTAATCTTATTCATTTTTCCCCAACACGTTGAAAGCGATTGCCTAGCCGGGTCAAATCTTCACTTCGTACAGTCTTTATCACTAGAGGGCACTGTAAATTGGTACAGTTATTTTCACTAGAAGGTACTATAAAATTTACGGAACCTAACCTAAGTGGCCCACCGTTGCGGTCACTCCGCCACACCGCCTATCGCTGTATCCAGGGGTTTTCGAAAAAAAATTTAGGTCGTGTTTACATTACAATTACACGGTAAATACGTGCAACATAAATTCACACTAACCTACTTCTAGGAGTACTAACCGTACTCAATCGATTGGTGGTAATAT
>VCRD01002080.1:61859-79571 GCA_006783055.1 Trinorchestia longiramus
TTGATCGTCAATCTTGATCGTCAATCTTGATCGTCACTCTTGATCGTCACTCTTGATCGTCACTCTTGATCATCACTCCTAATCGTCACTCTTGATCGTCACTCTTGATCGTCACTCTTGATGGTCACTCGTGATCGTCACTTTTGTTTGTCACTCCTGATTGTCACTCCTGATCGTCACTCCTAATCGTCACTCCTGATCGTCACTCTTGATCGTCACTCTTGATCATCACTCTTGATCATCACTCTTGATCATCCCTCTGATCGCTGTCACGGACGATGAGAGACGCATAGGATGACAGATTGATAATAGAACTAATAAAACAACTGTATTACCGAAATTAATAATTCACGAATGTTTCATAAAACAAGATTCCGAAACTAATGCTCATTTATTTATGATTTCACTTGCGCTATTTTGAAGAAAAATTTTGAACGTGGATTAGGTTCTGTTCCATGCATTTGTAGGTTCGTGACAATAAACTGTTTACAGTCTTTGTTTTATTACATGATTCGTGTGAGCAATATAAAATAGGTTGATACGGATAAATCAATGCATATTTCGCGAAAAATGGAGGTGTTAGAGAAAATGGACGGCATAACTGAAATCAGCACTGGAAATATACGGAATAACAGCTCAAAAATTATCGTCACCGACCGAAACGAGTGTTAACCTGGGTATTGAGTGAATAATTTAGGCCATTTAGAGTAACCACTCACTTAAAATTTGCTTTTAAATTCTATATCTACGATTTAAATTGAATTAATTGAAAATGACGTTAGATATCCATTGTCTCACGGGAGATATTTTTGTTGAATAAATTTTGCATCTCCTAGAAGGCAATAGTTACAGCTTGAATGTGAAACATTTTTCCATTTGGCCTAAGACAGAGAAATTATGAACTCTAAAATCATTGGTTGTCAGGTAATTTGAAGTTTGCACTTAAAACTAGGCGAAGTTAGATCAGGAGGAGTTATTTGATGCAATTAGCGGCCTAAGTTGAATTTCTTCAACAAAATCACGCACGTGAGTTTCGAATTGGACGTGAACAACCTGATTCGTTTGAATTCCGGTTGATAATACTGGAGTAATACACGAAACTTGGCATCATTTGTTAATGGCATGGAAAATTCAAGTAAATTTTAGATTTCAAAGAAGAAATTAGTCGTCAATATATTTGTTATTCGTATACCAAGAACGTGTACAACTAATTATCTATTTCCAGCAAGATCATTTAGTAAGAGTTATAGAATGATGCCTTTTGGTTCTTTCTTATGGCAGTACCAAAGTCCTTGGCCGTAAAATCATTCTATCCGCAAAATGGTCATGCACAAAAAGACCACTGGAGGAGAGTCTCGAACTCACGTCCTTCACATCACCAGGGGTTTCGTTCACCAGTCGGCATGCTGCCGTCTGCTGACGAATGAAATAACACGGATAAAAGTAGTCGATAACAGAATCTAAAAAAAAGTTATACCGGGAGTTGAATGCCAAGTATCAGGTTGCAATGAAAGTTCAGTCAATTTTTGGAACGAAAGTTCTGTCCATTTGTTTGGTTGGAATGAAAATTCAGCGAAACCAAGAATTATTTTATCATTGGCATAGTCACCATTATCACTAACGACTTTTTTCCACCTTTCTATAAATTTTTTGATGCCTCTGTCATAGAATTCATTTGGTTTGACTCAAAAAATAAACTGGCTTTATTTTAACCTTTTCTCTTGCAGTAAGCATTTGTCCTGAAGGATGATTCTGCAGGCGTCTAAAGAGATTTTATTCTGTTGGAGCAAGATCGAGTGAACATAGTGGGTAAATCAAAACTTCCCAACCAAATTTTCAATGAAATTCTTCGTCCCTCTTGAAGTGTGGGGTCTGGTATTGTCATGTTGCTGGATCACTCCCCTTCTGTTTACCGACGAAGGTCGTTTTTTCTTTAGAACAGTCTTCAAACGGCATAGCTTTTGGCAGTACACTGCACAAGTTATGGTTTGATTGCCACCTAACAGCTCATAATGAACAATTCCCTTTATGTCCCACCACACACAGAAATTTTTTCAGCTGGAGACTACGTCGAGGCTGTGGAATAAGGTTGGAATTACAGCCGAGCCACAGTCTTTTACGTTTAACATAATTGTACGGTATTCATTTCTCACCTCCAGTAACGATTCTATCTAAGAATTGGGTTTTAAATTGAACATAACGTAGTAAGACCACAGTTCACACGTTGTTGGAAATTGTTCTCTGAGAGATCGCGTGGAATTCATTTTTCAGCCTTGGAGACTTTAACAATTCTTATAATTTCATGATATATGGTCATGCAGCTCACGTTAAACTTCTTGCTCACTGTTCTAGTTGTTTTGAAAGAATCATCAATGACAGCCAGCAATAAGTTCTTCAAAACTGAGTCTTTTTGAGCATTATTTTCTTAACTCGTCCTTAAGACTAAAGGTCTCCTTTCTGGAACCTGAAATCATCTTCTACAACTCCTTACGATTACCAAATGATTTCCGTATGTGTTCGTGAGCGATCTTATTGCTGGACTTGCTGCACTGCCCTTTTGAAATTCATGTACCAAAGTATGCCTGATGTGCTCATTGCTTGGAGTGTTAATCTGGGTCAATAATATGTATTATAATAATTATCACAGAATCTGAAAGTGTAAATAATTTTTAAGTAATTTTGATAGCCACACATATGTACGATTAATATAATCGTACACTAAAATTATAAATCAAGAAACGGATAAAACTTACTTCAAGGCCTGATTGTAACCTAAAATGATGTATTGCAAACTGTAAAGCAAGTTTTTTGTATATTATTTGCAGTTATGGGCAGTCCCCCAAGTCTATATATTATAAATGTTATTTCAATAGTAACAAATCAATTCATATCAGCTTTAATATCATATATTTTATTTTCAGTTAATTTTCAAACCTAAAGATTAGTCAGATGTATGTTCTACAAGATTGTTTACAATGACTTTATTTTACAAAAACAACAACAAAAAATAATTTAAATGTTTTGAGCTCGATATTAATAGCCAGAAATTTACATTTGTTACCCACAAAACAAAGAATGGCACACAATTTTCTTCGACGAAAACACCGATAATCACAAGTCACAACGAAAACTCCAACCAATCACAATAGTTCTCTTATACGGACTTGGTAAACTGAGAGTAGTCCACTTCACCTGAGCAGCATTTCTACAGCCTTGGATCTGGTGTACTGGACTACTGGAAGTAGTCTACTTCACTTAGACGCCAACGCGACATGATCATATGAGACGACTAGACTAGAGGAGAGTAGTCTACTCTTGCTCGACGATGCCTGGTTTTTGGCAAATGTGTCGGGTAGTCTAGTAATGCTTTCCAACCTTCAATTATAATTGAAGGGTGGACAGCATTAGTGGACTACTTGCATTTTTTCCCGTGGAAAATATAAAGTAAACTACTGGACCGTATTCGCCTCTGTCTACGCTGTGTCAGCGAGAGCACGGGACAACTAAAGTAGACTACTCGAAAGTACTCGCCTCTACCTTTACCTGCCGAACGCGTTTTTTGCCCTGCTTTGCGAGCCTAATTGAGCAAAGCTCTACCTAGCCATCTTTTAAAGCTGCTCTGTGATTGGTTACTCGAGGGGGCTAGGTTCTGCCCCTCTTGCTTCTGGTGTTTTTAGTTTAGTCCAAATTAATTAATTATTTTGCAGCTCAATCAATAGTTTGGTACACTTTGAATATATCTGTGTATGGTAGCATTTGCTTTAATTTTAAAACACAGTTTTAAAAAATGCTCTCGTTCATACGAGTATATGCAGGAAATTTTTTTTTCAGCAGAAAAGGTGAAGGTTTCAATGTCCTACTCAATTAAACAGGGTTTGTTGCTTCTGTGTCATGAAACAACAATTTTTATTGACAATATAATTTTATTGTTTACTCAATTTCGTCTGATACCTTTAGGTACTGTCTTACCGTCGTAAATTTCAGTGATAGTATTTTTAAACAAACCAGAAAAACTTCTCTGATAGTAACTATAGCAATGCAGACTAATACTGAAGGCATTCGTTTGCAAAAATGTTGATACATAGAAAATATAATACAACCCGATTAAATTTTGAAATTCCTGAATATTAGAATAGAATAGAATACTCGTAGAATGAGGCTATAGGAACGAACCTTCTGGCCCATTCTTGGGTCGGATAATTACTTCGATAATTATTCGGTTGTTTACCCAAGTCCCATGCCGTATTTCTAGCCGCGTCAACCATGTCAGCAGCGGGATTCGAACCTGTGTCTTTCCGCTCGCAAGCAGATTCGCTCACCAGTCGACCAAGCTGGTGATAAAGTATTTTATGAGCACATCTATTATCATAAGTAATACAATGATCAAGAAAAACTTTAAAATATATACTCTGACGTTACTTTAAGGTTCTGAGTTTAAACCACTCAGAAATTCTAGTTACAGAAAGAACACCAACGAGTCGTTAAAAACCCCGTGGAGGTTTCATCTTGCTTGATTATTCACATTTGAGGTTTGACAAAAAACAATAGCCTTTTTTTATTCAGAGCCTGACAATTGGAAAATAGATTATCATTGCGTGCATGAAAATACTTTCTAATGTGCAGGCGTCGAATCGCAAAAAAGTCGAATCGCTAATTTGAACTATTTTTGTGTGCATGGAGCCGAAAGGTGCTTGTGTACTACACGGCTATTTTAATCAATGACAACACAATAACTGATCATGTTGAAAGCGTAAGAGCAGAAATAAATTATCATTACATCTAATAAACTAATAACATGGGTATGTACAACAAAACAATTCGAATTACTCAGTACCTTATATTTTATGCTTTCAAAATTTTCAATGAAGATATTGGCCCCGAAAATATAAGATCTTCGAATTTAAATTATTGTTAACGATTGAAAGCGTATTGTTTAGTTAATTTATCTATAAAAATTATGTAGAAAGTAATAGCAGAATTTACCACTATTACCCTCAGTTTGTTCCTTAACCATGTAATTACGTTACTCTCTACGTGTTAAATGTCAAAACTGAACGATGAATTGCAACACTGAATGAGTATTAATACTATTTCTCTCCAAAACAGATATTACCTTGAAGGTTGTAGTAGGAAAGTTGGAATATGTGCCATAAATGCCATTGTATGTGAGGATACTGATCAGTGAAATGTGTATCAAATACAGGAGCTATATTTAGAACATGACTGTTGTTGAGATCATTCTGAAAATTGTGTCTCGACGGAGGGTAAGAAGAATAAATCGCATTACTCGGGGAATGTATTTGTTTTTCGTGACCCGAACTTTTTCATGGATATGCCGTATTACCTGTAAACTTTCTTGTCACCATTCATCAATGGTCAAGTTTTCTGAGCGATGCATAGGTGCAGAAGTTTCACTTTGTTGGGTGCAGCAACGTTATTGCCTAAAATCAGGGTTACTGTATCCTTACTAACTTCAAACTGAGGAATCTCATTTTCAGTAAAATATGAAAGCACTGGCAATTTCACCCAAAGCAGTTCTGACTCATCATTGGTGAAATATTGCTGAGGTTTTTAATTTTTGTTTCTAACTTATACAGCGTAATTGCATTATAAATTTCAAAGCTGGTTATTTTGGGATTTCTATTAAATATAGTTACCATTAATAACTAAACAATCACTCTCAATATTCTTTTCCACCTCCAGATGGTGGAATATGGACACAATTTTTTATGAAAATGTAATTCTGTGAAACGTATTTTCCTGGTCAAACGTATCCCTGTGTTCAGAAGTATTTCATTGTCGTGACAGCGTTGCAAGAGACACATTTCGTCATGCAATGTTTGAGCACACGTTCATCAAATTTCTCGAGATTTTAGCTGTTTCCTCTGCTTGACTGTTCAACCGCCATGGGAAGTCTTACAAGACTAATAACTGGACGAAATGATATACAACTGTGAATTCTATTCAAAATTTTCAATTTATAATCAGCAAAACTCGTCATTTAACCCGTTTTACCTGTGGACGCGTGTTTTTAAGGCTATTGTCACCAGTCGGATCTATTATGTCACCAGTCAGAAATTTAAAAATTGTGAATAGATTTGCTTGCTGTGAGTTATTCGTATTTTTCCTTCATAAAAAGTGCAGGGCATAAGGAAGAAATGTAATAAATAAATTTGCATCAAGGAAAAAATTTTTGCTCACAGATATAATTGGCGTATGCAAAAATAATGTTCATACCATATAGTCGAAGTATGCATCATGCATTTATTTAAACCATTCAATCCCATTACATGTTATTGATGGGTTAAGATGAAAAAACACGCGCTGTGCGCCTCTTTATTGCAATCCGCGCAGCGTACATTGTCAGCGCAAAAAACTACTGCCGACAATGACTGAGCCACGATAAACTTCGTTCAAAAAATTCTTGGGTCAATATGAACATATCATATTAACATTAATAATTAACTTATTTACATATTTGGCCATCAAACAGAGAAAAAGTCATAACCGTCCTTCATACACATGTATTTGTACATGATGAAACACACATTTTAAGTTCCAAGTTAATTCATAGTTTATTATTGTCATTGTTTCAACTTGTATTTTCATCTTAACCCTGCAATAACATATCCTGGGATTGAATGGTTCAAATAAATGCATGTTGCATACTTCGATTTTATGGTAAGAACATTATTTTCGCATATGCCAATTATATCTGTGAGCAAAAATTTTTTCCTTCGTGCAAATTTATTCATTACATTTTTTCCTAAAACCATGCACTTTCTATGAAGGAAAAATACGAATAACTCGCAGAAAGCATATCTGTTCAGAAATCTTAAATTTCTGCCTGGTGATATAATAGCTCCGACTAGTGACAATAGCCTTAAAAACAAGCGTTCACAGGTAAACCGGTTTAAATGAAAAATTTTGCTGATTATAAATTGAAAATTTTGAATAGAATTCACAGTAGTATATCATTTCGTCAAGTTATTAGTCTGGTCCGACTTCCCATGTCGGCTGAACAGTCAAGCAAAGGAAACAGCTAACAACTCGAGAATTTGATGAACTTGTCCTCAAACATTGCATGACGAAATGTATGTCTTGCAACGCTGTCAGACAATGAAATACTTCTGAACACATGGATACGTTTGACCAGGAAAATCCGTTCCACAGAGTTACATTTTCATAAAAATTGTGTCCATATTCCACCATCTGGAGGTGGAAAAAAATATTGAGAGTGAATGTTCAGTTATTAATGCTACCTACATTTAATAGAAATCCCAAAGTAACCGGCCTTAAAATTTATAGTGCAATTACGCTGTATAAGTTAGAGACAAAAATTAAAAACCTCAGGAATATTTGACCAGTGGTGAGTCAGAACTGCTTTGGGGGAAATTGCCCGTGCTTTCATATTTTATTGAAGATGAGTTTCCTCAGTTTCAAGTTAGTAAGCCTAGAGTAACCCTAATTTTAGGCAATGACGTTGCTGCACTCAACAAAGTGAAACCTCTGCTCGTATGCATCGCTCAGAAAACCTGACCATTGATGAATGGTGAGAACGAAGTTTACAGGTCATAAGGCGTATCAATGAAAAAGTTCGGGTCACGAAAAACAAATACATTCCCCGAGTAATGCGATATATTCTTTTTACCCTCCGTCGAGACACAATTTTCAGAATGATCTCGACAACAGAGTCATGTTCTAAATAAAGCTCCTGTATTTGATACACATTTCACTGATCAGTATCCTCACATACAATGGTATTTTTGGTACATATTCTAACTTTCCTTCTAAAACCTTCAAGGTAATATCTGTTTGTGCGAGAAAAAGTATTAATCCTCATTCAGTGTTGCAATTCATCGTTCAGTCTTGACATTTAACACGTAGAGAATAACGTAACTTCATAGTTAAGGAACAAACTGAAGGTAATAGTGGTAAATTCCACTATTACTTTCTACATAATTTTTATAGATAAATTAGCTAAACAATACGCTTTCAATTATTAACAATAATTTAAATTCGAAGCTCTTATATTTTCGGTTCTAATATCTACATTGGAAATTTTGAAAGCATAAAATAATAATGTACTGAGAAATTCGAATGGTTTTGTTGTACATACCCATGTTATGAGTTTATTAGATGAAATGATAATTTATTTCTGCTTGTACGCTTTCAATATGATCAGTTAATGTGTTGTCATTGATTAAATTAGCTGTGGAGAACACAAGCACCTTTCGACTCCATACACACAAAAATAGTTCAAATTAGCGATTCGACTTTTTTGCGATTCGATACCTGCACATAAGAAAGTAATTTCACGCAAGCAATGATAATTAATATTCCAATTGTGACGCTCTGAATAAAATAAGCTATTGTTTTTGTCGAACCTCAAATGTGAATAATCAAGTAAGATGCAAGCTCCACGGGGATTTTAACGACTCCTTTTTGTTCTTTCTGTCACCAGAATTTCTGAGTTGTTTTAAACTCAGAACCTTAAAGTAACGTCAGAGTATATATTTTAAAATGTTTCTTGATCATTGTATTACTTATCATAATAGATGTGTTCAAAAATACTTTAATATTCAGGAATTTCAAAATTTAATCGGATTGTATTACATTTTGTATGTATCAACATTTTTGGAAACGAATGCTTTCAGTATTTGTTTGCATTGCTATAGTTACTATCAGAGAAGTTTTTCTCTGAAGTTTACGACGGTAAGAGAGTACCTAAAGGTATCAGAGGAAATTGAGTAAACGATAGAATTACCTTGTCAATAAAAATTGTTGCTTTATTACACAGAAGCAACAAACCCTGTTTAATTAAGTAGGACATTGAAACCTTCACATTTTCTGCTGAGAAATTTTTTCCTGCATATACTGGTATGAACGAGCGTATTTTTTTAAAACTGTGTTTTAAAATTAAAGCAAGTTCTAGCAAACACAGATATATTCATGGTATATCAAACTATTGATTGAGCTGGAAAATAATTAATTTATTTGAACTAAAATAAAAACACCAGAAGCAAGAGGGGCGGAACCTAGCCCCCTCGAGTAACCAATTACAGAGCAGCTTTAAAAGATGCCTAGGCAGAGCTTTGCTCAATTAGGCTCGCAAAGCAGGGCAAAAAACGCGTTCGGCAGGAAAGGTAGAGGCGAGTACTCTCGAGTAGTCTACTTTAGCTGCCCCGTGCTCTCGCTGACACAGCGATGACAGAG
Source organism: Trinorchestia longiramus (assembly GCA_006783055.1). NCBI lineage: Eukaryota > Metazoa > Arthropoda > Malacostraca > Amphipoda > Talitridae > Trinorchestia > Trinorchestia longiramus. The sequence continues at coordinate 71,076 of VCRD01002080.1, forward strand.
GCAAATACGGTCCAGTAGTCTACTTTATATTTTCCACGGGAAAAATGCAAGTAGTCCACTAATGCTGTCCACCCTCCATTGTCCTCTATTGGGTAATTTGGTCCCAACACTGGTAAGTTAAACAATTCAATAAGTAAGTTTTCTTCTCCTGCATGAAAGTACATAATTCCCATGTCAGTAAAGTTCAAATGATTAAGACCACTATAGTAGTTTCTCTTCCCAATCGTCACACAATTGAAAAGAGTGCTAGATTAGACTTATTTATTCATTATTCCTTAACTAGCAAAAACGTAAACATTTGTGAGATGTTAACGCAGTGCGAGAATTTTTTCTTAATTATCAATTGACTCGATAAGAAATATAACGATTTTACTCTATTGAATTTTCTCTTTATAAGTTTTGAATACTATAAATAGATTTGAAGGTTATAATAGATATAACGAACTAAGCCATGTTTATACTCTGAGTTCTACTTCGTATGTTCTATCTAATAAAGTAATTTTTTCTGAGATTGTGTAACCTTTTTCCAGTATTTTTTTTAAACAATACGTTATATATCACAGTGCATTTTGTGGATACTGCACCAAAAACGTTATTTCGTCTATTGTTACTTGTTTGATCATTATTCTGGATCCCTTTTAGTTTGGCTCCGAGAGCAGTTTTGCCTACTTTTTAGGCGAAACATATCAATTTGTAACTTTGTTCCAGTTTGACCCAAGGCTTTCCCTTGAAAGATATTTTAAACTCAGGTACAACCTCCAATATCGTGTAGAAGTTTTTCCATTCTTTTCATGACAGTAAATCATTTCTTTTCAATTGATAAGATGATAACAACAGTAATAGAAAACAGTTTCATTGAAGTCTAAATAAAGCCAAACATGAAAAATCCATGATTTATGTAACTGGTTATGCCAATTACTATCAATCCTAAAATATATTTTCGTAAGTTATCAAACAAAACTATTGTGTGAAGCAGAGCTTTAAACAGAACAATCTCCTTCACCATCTCACCATTCTTAGGTAAATTGCAATCTATTTCCGAATACTGAATTAGTGGCATAATTCCGTGTTCGTTTTGCCATACTGGGGATTTTTGTGTATTTTTGTTGGTAGTTTGTACTGTGAGCAAAATTGCCTTGATTTTTAATAAACCTGAAAAACGATACCCTTTTTGTCCCTCTGGCCTATTGCTTTATTTCCCAAACAATCATCTTGAAGCTGTTAGAAGTTGAAGAAAGTATTTCTAAAATTAAGTTAAACTCCTGCTCATGCCTAAATATTATGTGAATGATGTCTTTAACGTAACAAAAACAAATTACGAATAGTGTGGTGATAGTGAAAATGTTGGAAACCATATTCATACAAATGTAAATAAACCTTAACTTGTAAAATCAAATTGTGAATTTCATTTTACCATAAATTGTCATGCATAAAATGGCTTTTTATAATTTCCTAAAAACTTTTGCTCTGGGGTGTTCAATTCTATCTTTTATTTATACAATATAACTCCCAAGTTCCAATACTATCGTAGTTTAAAAAAGCATGAACATTTTCATAGTTTACTATAGTAAAATTATGAAAAAATATCCTACTTTAGTATAAGTGTGAATACCATACATATTATATATCCTGATCAAGTAAAAGTATGGATTCCACCTACCCTAATTTAGTTAATGAGAAACCGAACGATCAACCCGTGCCATGTTCATCATTTCGTACTCTGTTATTGAAGTTTGAGAACAGTTAGTAAAATTTCATCACTTAGATCGGTGGTTCACAAACTGTGGCGCGCACACCACTTGTAGTACGCGAGGATCTAATAGGTGGTATGCAAACATTTTCAGGGTGGTTTGTGATGTTCAGTGGTTGGTAACTTGAACTTTGTGAGTTTAGTAGTGGCCCACTGTCACAGCCAGTTATCTACTTGCCTCAAGATTGTGAAAGTGTGTCTTAGCATTTGATTTGTTTTGAATTTGTGTGTATTTTTGTGGATTGAATTCAATATTTTTACTTCTAAAAAGTGATATAGTGCTGTACTGATTGTCTGTTCTGTAATTATGCATATTTGCAAGGTTCATTGTATTCCTATAACTTATTTATTTAATGCGCTTGCTTGCCAGTTGGACTATTTTAATTGATACAGCCAAAATTCTCACAGGATTTGATAATATGCCAAAGCAAAAGTATAAATCGACATACATTAAGTATGGTTTTATTGTAATCGATCGCAGAAAAGAAGCACTTTTGCAGGGTGTGATTTGCATGAAGATACTTTCCAATGAAGCTATAAAATCCAACCTGCTCACTCGTCATTTCTAGGTAAACACGAAATCCCGAAAACGGCCGAAATCAGAGCTAATTCCAAGGGGGAGCGGCAGCGGCTAAAATGTGAGGTATCAGCGCTTAAATATGCCTTCGCAGATCCATCAATAAACTGAAGGGATTGTCAAACCTATGTATGGAGTCGCTTCAATATTGACCATATACACGAAGACACATACCGTTGCAGAGACTTGTTATGCCGGTCGAAAGGATCTTGGTCAAATACGTTTTTGAATAGGAGACTGTAGCAAAGTTCAAATGGCGTTTTTATCTAAAAACACTCTACAGCATAGTATTGACAAAATGTTGGCCAAAATTATTGATCAAGTGGTTACAGGAGTGAGCATCTCAAAATTCGGGTTTGTTGTTCAACTTTTTAGGTCAATGGACGTCACTAACTACTCTTAACTACTTGTATACGTCTGCTTCACGCAGAACAATGTGATGAAAAGAGAGCTACTGCTGAGTCAGGAGTTATCCTATACAACGAAATGAATTGATTTTTTCATCAATTTGACCAATTTCTTTCAGTAGAAGGAACAAGATTGGGGAAAGTTGAACGGGTGCACGCAGATGGAACTCTGTCTATGCTTGGTTGAAAAATTGGGTTTCAGACCCAATTCAGAGAGTTTTGTCGCTTTGCAAGTGTTTTTTGCACTGTTAGAGAAGTTTGCTGCAGAGGTGAATTTAGGTACTACCGTCATGGTGGATGCGCTGCTCGTTTCCCTAGTAGAGTGTAAAGTCGGCAGCATTATGTGATAGAGGTTTGTATGTACTGTACAAGAACGTGCTATTGTCGAACTCTTTATTACTTCTCCGTTTTGTCGAAGAACATCTAATTCCGATTTGAAAAAATTCAAGACGTCCGAATTTTGTGATGCATTTCCTTGTTCCACTGGATTTGCTCTCAATTTGTCGGCCGAGTTTCGTATGCTACCAAAAATTTTGTCTTCTGTAGTGAAGTATGTCATTCCATTTGCAATCGTGGGGTCAAACTGTTTCTCAAAGTGAGCTAACGTATCTGAACGCTTCAAGCTTCTGCATCTCTCCGATAGTGTTAGACTTCAGGTTATAGCGACGTGAATTATCGCTGGAGTTCACGTAAAAAGTAGTAATAGTTTCTCGAGCGGTAGTGATAGGCAGTAAACGACCTAGTGAAACTTATCCAGCATTACTGTAATGGCTGCAATCTTTTTTGAAGAAATCATGTTTTTCTATGAATAGGGACGAGCCCTTGTTAACTTTGGGAACGCTTGGTAGACGGTGTCTAACGTGGCCGTGACCCAGACAACCGGCTTATAGCAAATAACTGAACTGCAAATACAACGAGGAATGAGCTCCTTGATCTCCATGAGCTCCTTGAATTTGGCTTCCAAGATCCTCTCCTGCTGGCCAATGATGGTGGGCAGGTAGATGGTGAGGATGTTTTTGGGGCAGACTTCTGAGAAGTTGCCCAGCGCGGCACCGGCGTGCGCCTGTGCACGCGGGTTGTCTGAGTCATCCATGACAGCCAGCAGGCCAGGCACCACCATTTCGTGGAACTTCTTCTGGAAAGTGGGGGCGAAGTCCGTAGCCATCTGCCCCACGGCGTTGCAGGCTGCGTGCCTCACGCGCGGATGCGAATCGCGCAGGTACACAATAATTGTATCCATTATCTGAGGCAGCATGGCCTCCATTTGTTTGTGGCAGCCCTCCCCCACGGCGGAGATGGCCATGAGAGCAGCATGGCGTTGCTTCCAGTCTTTGCTTCCGAGCATAGTGGAGAGAGCCGTGTTCATGAGAGGCAGCATCGTCTTACCGCCCAGCCCACACACCAGGCGATCCAGCGACGACTCCGCCACCACGCTCGGGCTGTTGTTGTCTTCATCCAGCAGCTCGTCACTCACACTCCAGTTCTCTTCATCCTCAAGATCCGTCATCATGTCCAGGACCTCGGGGATGATTTGAGGAAGACATTTTGAGGCGATCTTGCGTAACATGCCCGGGGCAGTCTCCGACACAGTCACCACGTTACACTTCTTAGTGAGAGTGGCACTCCCTTATTAAAGGGACACTCCTGCTGTTTACTTGAAAGGCAATGAACTTTGATGCGATCTGTGATTCAGGCTCTAATAAACAGAGTTGAGAGACACAACTCTGACAATGCGTGCATTCCTACAATCCATGTATATCTTCAATTTGAAATTTTTAATGAAAAATGAAATTTTCCGTTAATGAGGTGTTAAATTCGCAAATAACTATTAATGAAATGATAGGCAATTTTTTGAGAATTTTAATAGGTAATAAATTTGAAGTATGTGTTCAAATAACGTAATTGGTATCGTGGTGAGATTGCCATGAATATCTCCCTTTAAATACGAGAATTGAAGCTATTCTTTACCTTCCATCAAGCAGCTTGAGCTAGTAATGCGAAGTTAGGTTCTGATGTACATTTTTTCTTGACACCCCCTGCAGCTTTCACAACTATGTACGTCCGTGTGTCTCAAACCTGACTTCGTAGCTGTGTTGTACAATGCAGCATAGGGTCTAGGTTAGCCTCATGAACAACCACCCAGCTCAAATCCTTCCTGACTTACCACGTCAGAATTTATATGTATCACCAATGATTACCTCTCAAGTCATCATTGAAAAAAAGAAGTTTCATTTGTTTCCCCATGTATATTTAACGTTCATTGCGTGATGTGAATGTTCATGTATACCCGTAGGTACTGCTGTTCTATCATCTATGATACTACGCATAGAACACCTACCACTCAAGGATTTTATGATAAGGCATTTTTAAAAACCAATTCTGTTACATTTCTTATGTACCAACTTAATTGGAAATATACGTTTTTGTTTCTTTTGTTTTGTTTATATACCTTGGCGTTTGACTGGACTCAGGGGTCTCAGCTGGCCTGTTCATTAGTGCTAGTACCTCTAATGTATTGCTGTCATCTGTGGTGGATTAACAATGTGTGGTATGAGTACTTGTGGCTTACTGCTACAATCTGTGGTGTATCAAGCTGGTTACTAATTTTCAGGTTTATAATCCTTGATCAACGCTTTGATTCAGCTGTCAACTGTGATCGATCAAAATTTTCTTCTTAGTTCCTTGGGCCTTTATTCCTCGTTGTATTTGCAGTTCAGTTATTTGCTTTGAATTTGGCGTTTTTAGAATGGAATTTTGTACAAATTTTAAAGTGATTATTAGATTGATGTTAAACGATGCTCGAAAATACATAAATTGAGAGTTGTATCATCAATGGAGCTGTATAATCGCTAGGGTTGCATTATCACTAGAGTTGCTTCATCACTAGAGTGGCATTATCACTAGTGCTGTAGTCTCCCTATACTCTGTTGACAATAAGGACAGAATTATCAAAACAGTTTCGCTGTTGTGAATGAAAAAATGCTCAACTAACAATTTTACTGAAATTCCAATTGCAGAGTAGCTAAAGCATTTGCGTGCTCTTACGGGTAGTATAGTTATCATTAACGAATTATTCAGTTCATCATCACTTCAAAACAAACCAATTCAAATGTATTTTAATTGATGTTAGACGTTTGGTTAGTCAGTCAGTTTTGTTATTTGGAGAATTTCTCTATCTGTTGCTTTAAAATATTCAGGATTCGTTTGAATTTCCAGTTTTTCTCAAAATGATTCAATATGGACTACTTGACCAGGTTTTATTAGGAGCTAATTTTTTCGTCACCCATTCATTGCATCGGATAATATTTCCTTTCTTTAAGTAGGTTGACGCTTCGATTAGATTTAAAGTGCTGTATATACAGTAGCCTGAAAATATATTTTAGTAGAATTAAATTCGTACCTCGACTGAAATGTGCCACTTCGTCAGATCTTTCGCCGCTTGTCAGTCACGTCTTTGGCCCTGACTTGGGGTGAGGGCGTTTCTCAAGCCTTAGAAGCTTCTGATTTCAGTGCGTGTATCAAATCTATATCTTGAAATTTCTACAGGAACTATCTAGTAAAATAAACAATTCTGAGTACATCCATACGATAAAGCATCTCACTTTCGCATTATAATTTCATGTATGTATTGAAAATTTTAAAATAATTGTTGAAGTTCTGCATTGAGTTTCATCAAAACCATTCAGGCTACCCATAAAATATTTGACCGAAAAATAATTCAAAAGATTGCTAAAAATAAACTAAAACTCAATAATAAAACAAAATAAATGTCACGTTTGTTAAGTTATTCTGAATAACGATGCTAATTACTATTTTTAGTTGGAAATAACATGAATGTAATGATAATATCCATTACATATTACACAGTCGTATAAAATGACCCCTGTAATCTACAAAAGTCACTGTAACTGGGATTATCTATTTGATTGAACCAAAATTTTGTAGCCTGTTAAAGACATAATTAGTTAAATATTGTCTGAAAACTAGTAAAAATTAATAGGTTAACTACATGTATAATGGATTCTGCAGCTGACTATCCGAACGGGTATGCATGTAATACAAGCATTGTACTGTGGATATCAAAGGCACCAGATCACTATAAAATACCCATTTTTTTGTTATTAGCTGCTATCTTATACACTGTCATGTTATCGTTAGGCTGGATACAGAATGAAAGTTCTGTATGTATGCATGGAGAATATTCAGATTATTATAGTGCTATGAATAAAGTGAAAGATGTAAGTTCTTTCATAGGGCCTTCATTTTATCACTTTTACCCGTAGAATTTCCTTAGGTGCTATCAATTCCAAGTAGAGTGTGAAGCTGTAGAGTGTAGAATAGGGGTGTAGAGTGCGGAGAGAAGTGTAGAGTGTGGGAGAGAGAAGTGTAGAGTGTGGGAGAAAGAGGTGTAGAGTGTGGGACCGTGAGGTGTAGAGTGTGGGAAAGAGAGGTGTGGAGTGTGGGAGAGAGGTGTAGAGTGTAGGACAGGGGTATAGAGTGTGGGAGAGAAGTGTAGAGTGTGGAAGAGAAGTGTAGAGTATCGTAGAAAAGTGTAGAGTATGGGAGAGAGGTGTAGAGTGTGGGAGAGAGGTAATAATGTACATGTAATAATGTACATATATAATCGACTATGTTTCTCCATCTATTTCTCTGTATCTGTGGCCTATCTATTCTTCATCAGAAGAAAAATTATTGAACTGTAATCAGAACGGGTATGCATGTATTACAAGTATTGTATTGTGGATACCAGAGGCACTGGATCACTATAAAACACGCCATTTGTTCAGTTATTAACTCTCTCCCCTTACACGGCCATGTTATCGTTGGGTAACATACAAAATGAAAGTTTCGCGTATATTCAAGAAAAATATTCTGATTCTGATGGTACTATGGGTAAGACTGAAAAAAGTATTATTTCACAGATCCTTAATTTTTTTAATTTTGAATCAAGGAATTTTAAAGGGTACTATGTGGCCCACAATGTCGTTAGATAAGATACACAATGGAAGTCCTGTGTACATTAATGGAAAGTATTCATTTAAAACAGAATATTTCATCGTATATCTTCAATGCATTCATCTTTACAATAATTTCTAATTAGTCGAATCTAAATCGTGGAATTCCCAAGGGCACTGACTGGTTTTTTTAATTCTCATCCCTCTGTATGATAACAAGACTTGTTTGTTGACGCTTATTATTCGTCTGGGCGTTCGTTTCCACCGTATGAAGTTATGATGTTCCCTGTATTTGTGATGTGTTTACGTATTTCATGTGCATTATATGAGCTCTCACGTGTACTCCTGCCATGTTGTGTTTACGCATTAAAAAAAACTTTATTTCCAACAGGGTATACAGTACATATACATTAGGTTTTAAATTCTTAATGTTAAGAGCTTATAAATAGTGATGATGCTTATCAATAAGATCTTCAGAGAATAGTGATGCTTCAAAGCCAGATCCCTGTCCTCTGCGCTGCAACTTGAAGTCGACGCTCGTCGGGACGTGTCGATGAACATAGTTGAGGTGTGGTTTACGCCAAACGTTCAGTGTAACAGCTGTTGGACATGTTTCTCCTGCTGTCAATGGTCAATCAGACACAAATATACCGTGACAGGTACGGGATCGAACTCGGGCCTTTGTACATAGCAGGCTGGAATCCTCACCAGTCGGCCACGCTGGGAGTACTTGGGGGACTAGGGGAAGACTGAACTAGGGGGAGACTGGACTAGGGGTAGACTGGACTAGGGGTAGACTGGACTAGG
>VCRD01002080.1:79596-101047 GCA_006783055.1 Trinorchestia longiramus
GGGGAGACTGGACTAGGGGGAGACTGAACTAGGGGGAGACTGGACGAGGGGAGACTGGAGAATATTGAAATTTTCCTCTATGCCCGTTAATTTCTCTTAAATCGAAATTTCCGTTAGTTTAACTCATTATATCATACATGTATCTGAATCTATAAACACGTAAATTAAAACAAATGCATGAGTAATGGATGGGCACACTATACTGGGACACCCTGTATACCGGGACACCCTGTAAACTGGGACACCTGCAGTGTAACACGCACTGTAGTGCAACACACACTGTAGTGCAACAATTAACAATTTTTATTTCCAATCGAGTACACAGTACACAGACATTAGTACATTGGTTTTTCAAATTCTTAAGGTTAACATTCGAAGAGTTAGGGTGACGTGAGCTCCATGCGACGATCCCGGGAGGTTGATGGGCGTCTTCATGGGCGGGGAGTTAAGTGCTTAGCGGGTTGAGTGCACGGCGCGGCGTACGAGAAACAGCTCGTGTCCATGGCGGGGTTCGAACCCGTGGTCTTTCTACATGAAGCAGAGACCCGATACAGAACACGGGCCGCAGACCGCTCGACCACGGTGCAACCACAGTGGTACAACACACTCTGTAGTGCAACACACTGTAGTGCAATTTCCCATAAAAATTAAATCCCTGTTTAGAATACTCTGTTTTTTTGGGACACCCTGGTGGTGTGGTGGTGTAGTGTCGTGGTGTGGTATGGTAGTGATGGTGTGGTGTGATGGTATGGTGGTGTAGTGGTGTGGTATGGTGGTAGTGATGTGGTGGTGTGGTATAGTAGAAGGGGATGTAAAGGTGTGGTGTTGTGGAGCGATGAGATGGTGTGGTAGTGATGGTGGGGTAATTGTGGTGTGGTATGGTGGCGGTGTGGTGGTGTTGTGGTGTGGTATAGTACTGTGGTATGGTAGTGGTGGTGTGGTATGGTGTGGTATGGTGCGCTAGCGTGGTGGTGTGGTCCAGTGTTCGTTTGCAGGGTTGTGAGTGTAGACAACCCGCACCATACGGGCTAACAAGAGTTACAACCTCAGCAAGTACTGTCCTCGTTAGCCAATGTTCCAGTCTGTTGGGGTGCTTCATCAGGAATAGAAACATTAAATACATGTGTATAATTACATTATATGAACAGTAGATAAAAAACTAATGTATTCACGAGGAAGAGAAAGACACAGGCAAGATTTACGAAAGTATATTCGTACAGTCTATGCAAGGTGTCCATGAAAAATATATGCACAATTTTAAATGTGAATGAAATTAGGTATCGTTGATACCAAACACCATACTACAGGTCAACTTCGATTTATTTTTTTAACTCTAATCTCTTTATTTACAAGCACTTTCCTGTCTCACAACTCGGAGCATCGTCCACTAGTTCATTACAAAAGCAACCATTTTGAAAAATAATAACATTAAATTTTGATCGTAAATGAATAATGTTGCCAAACCAGCGTCAGGCGCCCGTCTAGCAACTGGTGTCACATCAGACGCCGCTGGGGCAATAGGTGTCACGTCAGGTGCCGGTGTGGCAACAGGCGTCACGTCAGACGCCGGTATGGCAATAGGCGTCACGTCAGGCGCCGGCTACAGGAGATAAAGGGTACGGACACGAGGTAGTCTCACTTCAGGAGCCGCAGTTTCTTTGGGAGGTCACCCGTGATACGCAGGATATAACCATCATCATCAATCCTGACAGGACGAAGGGACTCAAAGAGCACTGAGGAACCATCACACGAATAAAATACAATGCAGTGCGCCTATTGTAGCGACTATGTACTGTAATATGGCGACATTATGAGATGCAATGCAGTGAAGCAGTGCAGTATACAGTGAGTACAGTACAGTGAGTCATAGTTATTACGTACTACAAGTCAGACAACTATGTGAATCAAAAGTCACATTATTTTGCAACACGCGTCATGTAATTAATAGGTACTACGAGTAATATAGGCATAGTGACCACGTGTATGTAATTATTGTGTACCATGAGTCATGTAACTATTGTGTACCATGAGTCATGTAAATATTGTGTACCATGAGTCATGCAACTATTGTGTATCATGAGTCATGGAACTATCGTGTACCATGAGTCATACAACTATTGTGTACCATGAGTCATGCTACTATTGTGTACCATGAGTCACGTAACTATTGTGTACAATGAGTCAGGTAATTATTGTGTATCATGACCTTATTTTAGTTCCTTAGTAATTAATTGCCCTTATCTAATACTGCAGTGAAGAGGACAGGAAATATAATAACAATTAAATAAATAAGAAAATACACGACAACTTTCATTATAAAGAATAGACAAATGCTGTTACTATTAATTCAGTAGATATTACACAAGACAATTCATTGGTACATAATTCACAGTATCACTGATACATACCAACTCTTTTCCCAGCAGGTGGGGCCAGTAAACTGCGTCTTGATATCCAGCTGCTGGAGGGCTGCCACCGTTCTGTCCAGCTCACCCTTGTCCAGGTGGCACGGCTGCAACCATATGCGCCCATACCTGATGGGGGAGTATAGAGCTATCAGCTCAACCACACACCACAGCTGTCCACTACTTTTTCCTGGCCACCACTTTGGTCTGTTCTGGTGGCCATGATCTTTGGTGTATTTTGGCCACCACTATTCACTGCCTTTGGTGTGTTCTGGCCACCACTGTCCACTACCTTTGGTGTGTTCTGGCCGGAGTGTGTACGTCAGAGTACAGTAAAGAGTAGTAGGAGCGCTTACAAATTGGTGGGACTGCAACGTCATGAAATGATGTGACGTCACGGTGATGTGGCGATACGTGCTCTCTCTCTACATGGTTACAGGACAAATACGTAATAATTACGAGCATTAATTGAATTCTTACAAGATGACTGTATCACATACACATCTTACGTTAACCGAATGCAATCATTTTTCATAACGAGAGAGAGACGTCGCAAATTGGAAGAATCCACACCACCTGACAAGAATACTATTATGCTTTAATGAGACCAACACATGAAGGGTATAAACACAATAAATAAGCTTAAAATGTACTGGAGAAACACACGGATAAACACATGAAAAACACGTAAATTTGTTATAAATCAAAGTAGCCTGATCTTCTCAAATCGACCAATTCCACTCACAATAATTATTAAAATCACACAATGCCGAGTGGTTGCAAATTGAAACACTTTTCCATCTAACAACGCATCCTAAGTACACGCGGATATGACAAAATTCACTGAAAGAGCACCCCAATCCTATCACTGAACCTCACTCTTAATTTTGACCAACGATACTCCTGATTTAATGATCACTGCAGTTCCATCAGCAAATTCACTAACAGAATTATTATCATTGGGCATTCAGTTCGAAGAATTTCGATGCACGGACGCACACACTACCCGCACACACGCTCAGCAACCCTACACGCGGCGTGGCACACCCTATTGTTTACACCATGTATGCGCAGGTTTATCCTACTGGTTTCCAACCTCCACTGGTTTAAAGGACCCTAGATAAAGTTGCATTAATTGATATTTCCACTCTGTTCCTGTTGTAGATATTCCGAAGTGATCACGTAGACATTAAATTCAAGTTGGTGCTGAAGTCCTGAGCCTTTCCGACGTAATTACTGGTGAAACCTTCCCAAGTTTATGTGAACTTTTTCAATAATCCAATTACTCCTAGAAGTAGTAGTCGTAGTAGATGAAGATATCACGATAGATTCTGACAGCTTCCGTTAGATTCTGATCCTGATCCTAATCGTGATTGATCCTGTAGTTCCGGTAGTTCGATCCCGTAGATCCCGTAGTTCCCGTGGATTACGTAAATCCCATAGAACGCGTTGATTACGTGAATTACGTAGATCCCTCCCTAAAATGAAAGCAAAGTCCTCTGTAAGTGCATGCCTTGATAGAGGTGCCCTACTACGCTTATGCCTTGATGGAGGTGCCTTATTACGTTTATTTATGTTTCCTATCCCAGAAGTAATCTCAACTCCCCCCGATGCGTCTGTCTTTTGCTTGCTATCGTCCCGATGTCGCTCGCTCTCCCAGCTTGTAGACACCCGCTGTAGAATCGTTGTCGCTCCTAGCACTGTCGCTCACACTTATCGCCTTGCTATATTGACCACCTTGGTTTCATGACTGCTGTTTATATAATCCGTTGGTGTTTTCTAGAAACACACCTCCTGACTTTTGACCCTTCCTCTCACCTTTAGTCTTGCTTATAGCCGTTTGCGGTTTTGTCCGTTAGTTTCTTCATTGTTTCCCACGTTTCGAGGCTTTCGTAGGACATATTTCACCTGCTAGGCGCCCGTCTCTCAGACTTGCTTGCGCTGCTTGTTTTGTTTGTGTTCTGCTGCGCAATAGCCGTTGGCTTTTAATGGGTCTGAGGCCCAACTGCTCGCATTCCCCACGTAACCGTTCACCTTCACACATCCTTATAATACATCACACACCCTTACCCATTAACACATCATTCGATATCACTATACTTTATCACTACTATCACCACATCACTACTACCACCAGAGTAACGTTCACGCAAGTCAACCAATCATGGCAAGCAAGGGCCATTCATTGACTAACGAATCAGGCGAACGATCACTTTGTCAAATTTATGCCGATTTTAAAACAATAAAAAACTATGGGAAACATCTTGAAACAATGGTCTAATGCTGGTTGGTGCATTTGTTACTACATAAATACATATAATTTAGATAAGAATTACGAGATGTATTAAATTACAACGATAGAATTAAACAAACAAGGCATAAGAGCTTAAAAACCTAATAGGAATATCTTATTTTTTTCTTTAATTTTCTTGTAGTTCCGCATCTAGCATTGAAATTTCATTTTAATACAATGATACTGTTGAATAAGATATTCTGGTATGCTCTGAGTGTACTCAATTCATACATAATAGAAGGTGCAAAAAATAACTTCATTAGCCTTGATATTAGCTATGAGAATACGATAAATTAAAACCAACAAATTAAAATTTTCACATTACAGAGAAGTGGATAATTTCCTGGATCGAGTAACGTAGAGAGGAGTTTCAGTCCATCAAATTGAATTCCGTGTCACTTTTCAATTGTTTTTCTTTCAAACTACGTAAGAAAAAAGTCATATGTATTTATTTCATTATTGCTATTATTGGGTGAGGTTCATGAAAACAATATAAGACGGGCTTGTTAGACCGAGTGGTCTAAGGCATGTGTGCAAGGTATGAATACCTCTAGCAGCGTAGATTCGAACCCTCATGCCAGCTTTTGTTTTGTGAAAATCGTGACGTTGATATGTCGGAGGAGTGGTCATTGCCATCCCCTGCATGTGATCCTACGATTCTTTACTGTACTGTGGTGTAGGTCCTCTACAACTGTGTGAGGCCACAGTACAGTACAGAATAGTAGAGTCACATGCAGGGGGTGGCAATGATCACCCCTCCGACATATCAACGTCACGATTTTCAGTCGGTGACGTTGAGATCCCGCCAGGCACGAGGCGCTGATTGGTCAATATTTTAAGGGGCAGGACACAGAATGCCGATTTGACACAGTAGAAAATCTGACGGCGGGATTCGAACCACTATTGACAAGGTTATCCCACATCACACCCAGGCTTAAAACCACTCAGCCGTGATGTACATGCTGTGCACAGACGTTTAAACCATTTTAACTCTTGAACAACGAAGTGGGCCTGGAGGTCCAGTGTCAAAATGAACAAGCCCGTCTAATATTGTATTCATGTATCTGTTTTTTCTATTACGTAGTTTGAAAAAAAAATTGTAAAGTGCTAGAATTCAACTTGATGGACTGAAACTCCTTTCTGCGTTACTCGATCCAGAAAATTATACACTTCTCTGTAATGTGAAAATTAAAATACATATTTTTTTATTTATCGTATTTGCATAGCGAATATCAAGACTAATGAAGTTATTTATTTCATCTTTTATTATGTATGAAGTAAGTGCACTCAGAGCATCCTATAGTATTTTATTCAACAGTATCATTGTATGATATGGAAATGGAATTTCAATGGTAGAAGCGGAGCTACAATCAAATTAATGCGAAAAATAAGATATTCCTAATTATTTTTATGCACATGTGCATCGTTTGTTTAATTCTATCGTTGCACATTATCACATTTCGTAATTCTTATCTAAATTATATGTATTTATGTTGTAGCAAATGCATCAACCAGCATTAGACAATTGTTTCAAGATGTTTCCCATTGTTTTTTATTGCTTTGAAATTAGCATGAATTTGACAGAAGTGACTGTTCGCTTTATTCATGAGCCAATAGGACCACCTATGTGAAATGATTGGTTGACTTGCAGGCACATCACTGCGACGTCACATCATTTCATGACGTTGCAGTCCCACCAATTTGCAAGCGCTCCTAATATTCTTTACTGGACTATGTGAAGCTACGGCAGTCAGGTGCAGGTGGCCGTAAATATACCATCAATGAAGAAAGCATTAAGAAATAAATAAATGGTCAAGAGTACGAAATACATTGTGATTTCAACTGTTCATGTAAGTACACAAGAATATACAGCAATCTGGAGCTTCACTGTCTGCCTTACAGGGCACTGCACAGGGCTCGAAATGAGTGTACTGAGTATTCACCTTCACTCGACACAGAACATTCATTACTTATCAAAATAAAGACACGTCAAGAAACTTGTTCCCATTTCTCCGTCGCCGTGTTGACATAATGGCCAACACACTGGCCAGTCAGATGTCTAGTTTGTGTCTTGCGTTTCCAGTGTGATGGTACGCTTGGGGGGGAGGCAACAGACTAACCTGTTGCCTTGTGGGAACACACTGACCTGTTGCCATGTGGGAACAGACTGACCTGTTAACATGTGGGAACATACTGACCTGTTGCCGTGTCTCAACACACTGACCTGTTGCCGTGTGGCAACACACTGACCTGTTGCCGTGTGGGAACAGATTGACCTGTTGGCATGTGGCAACACACTGACCTGTTGCCGTGTGGGAACAGATTCACCTGTTGCCATGCGGCAACAGATTGACCTGTTACTTTGTGGCAACAGAGGGACCTGTTGTCGTGCAGCAACAGACTGACCTGTTGCCATGCGGGGCGTAAGCCTGCACCGTGTGGACCACATCTCTCCAAGTCCCCCGATGGACATCTGTCACCGTCAGATACGGTGGGGGCTGGGCAGGCAAGGGCCACACACCTCCGTCAGCAGCTTCAGGGGCGCGCACGTACACTTCTAAATAAACAACAAAAATAATTTACGTTATTGTTTTTTGGTGGTATTATTTCCTGGTGATGTTGGCTGTTGGTGATGTTTGTGGTATTGTTTCTTGGTGGTATTCATTCTATTAACTTCTTTGATTACTTCGAGATGAGCTTCATCCTGCAAATGCTTCCTGGTGACAGAGTGGATAGGAGTGTCGACTGAGCGACCGCTTTCAGTAATGCAAGGTTCCAATCCTCGTGTCGGCTGAACGATTTTTTTATGAAAGCCAGGCTGTAGAAGTGAGTGGGTCTTGCGCTTGTACGGCATCACTACAAAATTACGGGTGCAAGAGAACTGAGAAGCCACTATTTATGTACGTAATATACCCTTTACAGCGGCTTCTTTTTGTGTGGTATTTTCTTTAAACTATTTTATCATTTTCATGCTTAGCGATCGAGAGCCCGGTGAAATATTGCACCCGTGTCACTCATCTAAACTACCACACCTATACTCACCTAGGTTCACCTAAACTCATCTATATGCACCTATACTTTTACAGGTAAACCTATACTGCCTTAAGTGCACCTATATTAACATATACGCACCTATACCCACCTAAGTGCACCTAATCTCACACAGACATACGTATACTCACCTACGTGCACTTATATTCACCTACGTGCACTTATACTCCCTTACGTGTACTAATACTTACGATCAAATATACTCACCTACGTACACTTACACTCACCTTCGTGCACTTACACTCACCTACGTGCACTCACACTCATCTACGTGCACTTACACTCGCATGGACGCGTTTGCACTCAGTTATAGTCCATTAAGCTCACATGGACTCACTTTTAATTACCTAATCTTGCATGGTCTTACCTGTACTCACCTAAATTTATGTGAGCTCGCCTATACTCACTGGAGCTCATGTGAACTCGCCTATACTCACCTAAACTCACATGGACTCACCTATACTGACCTAAGATTGCATGGACTCACCTATACTCACCTAAGATCACATGGACTCACCTATATTCTCCTAAGATCACGTGGACTCACATATATTCACTTAAGCTCACATGAACTCACTTATACTCACCCAAGATCGCATGAATTCACCTATACTCTCCTAAGATCACGTGGACTCACATACTCACCTAAGATCGCATGGACTCACCTATACTCTTTTAAGATCACATGGAGTCACATGTACTCACCTAAGATCACATGGACTCACATATACTCACCTAAGCTCAGATGGACTCACCTATACTCACCTCAGATCACATGGACTCACGTAAACTTTCCTAAAATCACATGGACTCACATATACTCACCTAAGATCACATGGACTCACCAAAACACATCATAACTCACCTAGACTCCTACACCGCCCCTGCAGGGCGCTGAGTGACAGCGGCGTCAGCAGGTGCATTTCGAGCACTGACGCTGACACAGCAACAGAGGACAGCACGTCCACGCTGTCAGCCGCTACTATGGCGCCCTCGAACCCCACTAACTGGCACCTGCTGACATCAGGCGTGCTAGAGTGCATCAAACTGGTGCACCCTGCAGTGTGGTGCATCAAACTATTGCAATTTTCAGTGTGGTGCATCAAACTGGTGCACCTTACAGTGTGGTGCATCAAACTGCTGTACCTTGCAGTGTAGTGCATCAAACGGGTTCACCTTGCAGTGTGGTGCATCAAACTGGTGCACCTTGCAGTGTGGTGCATCAAACTGGTGCACCTTGCAGTGTGATGCATCAACAGTTACTGCACCAACTGCACCTGAGTTCAACATATATGTGTGTGAGTGTGTATGTGCATGCTTGTATATACTGTGTATGTATGTGCATGTGTGTATACGAGGTCTGTCTAAAAAGTATCCAACCTTGGCCGAGAAAAATACTAGTATACATACTCGTATATGTATGTGTGCGTGTCTACGAACATATATGAGCACGTGTGTATGTATATGTGATGTGACAAGTGTATGTGTACGTGTGTATATACATATGTATGCATATGTATGTATACGTGTCTATGTATATGTGTGAATGTATACGTATATGCATGTGTGCGAGTGTATGTACATGTATGTGCGTGTGTAAATATATGTACGTGTGCATATGTGTGTGTTTACGCATATATGTACCTATTTATTGGCATGTGGGAGTATATCTGCTTGTGTGCATTTATAAGTGCGTGTGTATGTATGTATGTATACCGTATGTCCCACAAAAACCCGAACCGAGTATTTATTTTCCTGTATCAGTAATACCATCATAACAATATCATCAGCATTTAATTCCAAGCAAAATTATCCCTCAAAATGCCGCTCACAAAGAATCAACGAGTGTTTATCTTTTGATGGTGTTACTGATACGGAACAATAAATACCCGGTTCGGGTTTTTGTGGGACATACGGTATATATATATATATATATATATATATATATATATATATATATATATATATATATGAATAGTGTCTATGAAAAAAGAACGCATCGATATCAATGATACCGATATTAAGGTTCCAAAATTTATCATTTTGTTTGATCGATTTAGAAACCTTGACGTCGGTATCGTTGATACCGATGTATGCATTGTACGGGACACACTGTATACACCAGAAGAAACTGCAAAAATTCACGCTTTTTCGTAGAATTTTTTGTTTCATTTGCCAGTGAACGCGGGTTTTTCGAACGAGTTTCTACATTGAAGCGGAAGAAGGCTAGTAATGGAAAAATGGCTCATTTTGTAGTTATATTCGGCCTTAGGTATCCGCAATACAATGCTTACAATAGATACCCAGTAATAAGAAAATATAATTATCTTAAAAATAGCATTTTTGCCACGAAAATATCAGTATGATAGATAAATTTTCTTTTTATGCCATAGATATATATTTTCCTTTGTTACACTACATGACATTTTCATAAATTGCATTGGTTTACAAAATAGCAATGGGGCAGGAATTTAGTTGCAGTATCCACAACACTTGTTAGCTTAAGATAAACACTTTGTTTAAGCTCTTTGGTATTTAATTTCCCTACATAATTCACAAGTGAGTGGATACGAAACATATACAGGGTGTCCCAAAAAAACAATACCCAATTTTCAAAGGCTGTAATTCAGAAGCTACGAACCTTACAAAAAATTGGAAAGTCACGTTTTGTTTTCTTATGCTTTGGTATCATTGATACGGCTTCAACTCGTAAGTGAAATTTTACTCAAAGGTTTTTGCACAGAAATGTTCGGCTTGTGGACAACATTGTGGTTGGCGATGAGGCCGCTTTTCATTTGAATGGCAAAGTAAATAATCACAACGTTCGCACATATGCACCGAAGAACCAACCTCCTAATTTCAACTTTGACATAGGAATTTCGAGAGAGAAAGTGTCTGTGTGGATGGGACTTTGTGGCATTGGACATGTCATCGATTCTTATTTTTACAACAATAACTTAAATGGAGTTGAATACCTTGCTCTAATAAATAACAGGATAGTTCCAAGAGTTCGAGAAACACATCGAAGCAGAATCAATCGAACCTGGTGGATTCAGGATGGTGCTCTTGCGCATAGAACTGTTGCTGTAACGAAAAAACTGAATGAGCTATTCGGCAATCGCATTATCGCCTTGAATCATAGTATCGAGTGGGCTCCTAAATCGCCTGATATGACGCCGTGTTATATCTTCCTTTGGGGACATCTAAAGAGTAAAGTTTATAGCTCTCCACTGCACGATACCGACGAACTCAAGCAAAGAATTGAAAATGAGACCAATTTTCTGCAAAGAGATGATGCTCTCGTTAGACGAGTGATGGCGGGAATGAGGAGGCGAATGCAACTGTGTATTGAGAGAAACGAAGGACACACCGAAGGAAACGAACAATAGGAGGAACATATCGATTGTTTTTTATTTTAGTGGTATTTTGCATTTAATAAACGGTTGAAAGTTATTAAAAACATAGTTTTAATATCATAAAATTCGAAGTGTGCAAAAGTGTGCAAACAGGTTTTCAGTATCGGTCACTAAAAACACTGCTTAAAGAAAAAAGGTTGGATAAATTCTTTTGAAATTTTGTCCAGAGATGACACAAATATTAACAAACAAAATGTTACTTTCTCAATTTTTTTGTAAGTTTGATAGTTACTGAATTACAGCCCTTGAAAATTGCGTATCATTTTTTTTGGGACACCCTGTACATATATACATAAAGGAATATATGTATAAATAGAAGCAACTAGGATTTATTTCAAAGTATAGAAGATACATATATATATGTTAATTATGTATATATATTCTCCATGTTCAAACACGAAAAAATTACTCCTGAAGCATCAATACTACCCTTAAGATCTTATCGATAAGCACCATCACTACTCTTAAGATGTTAACATTAAGAATTTAAAAACCACTGTATCTGCACTGTATACTCTATTGGAAATAAAGTTCATTTTACTAACCTGCTATGACGCAGAGGTGCTAACACATCATCACAGGACTCCTTATTTACCATCTGCAGCCGCAAGCGTCCCTGTCTGTGCTGGATGAGCTCTCCCCAGCGAGTGTTTCTGAGGTCACGTGGGCCCATCACCACCACCTCCAAGAGGTCTGGCTGCTCGTGTGGTAACATGAGTGCGACTGCATCCACGTCCCGACCTTCATATGCAACTATTTTTGAGCATCTAGGATTTCGTTTATTTTGCTGCTGTAAGGAAAAACCTACCAATCATGTTCATAAATTATGTTAAAAACCCATCTACCGAGTTTTCTATTACTCTTCACCTCAAACGTTAGCACAGAATTTTTGATAAAAGGCAAAAATTTAGTTTCACCAATGCATCTGTCCAATTACTGTATTTTGTAGATGTTATAACGTTCTTTTACGTACATTTGATCGTTGTTAATGTGAGAGTCAATGCAATGCTGTCCACATTACAATTTAAATTATACAAGTTTATCTCAAGCTTTGGCAAAAAAATATTTCTTGGAGATCAAAACTGATGAGAGGATCAAAAAGATATTTTTTAGTTAATGAATTTTTTAAAACATCATTTCTCAAACTTGTACCAACGCATTTTTTATGAAAAAAAGTCCATTCAAACAACTGCTTTCAAGACACATTAGACACCTCACTGTCACTTGGATGTGCTCACCATCCCCGCACAGCCACTCGCTGTCCGAACTCTTCGCTGCCTCAGCCACTCTCTTGACCACGTTGAGGTCGTCTGAGCAGCGCAAGATCAAGTCTTGCCAGGTGTCGTATGTAGTGCCCGCCTCCTGCAGAGCCTCCTTCAGTTCGGGCCAGCGTTTTTCAAACAGCTTTGGGCTTTTGGCGCTGAGGTCTTGGACGACGTACTGCAGCACCTCCAGGAAACTGAAGAATAAAAAAGTGTTATTGATGTAAAACACTGCAGCTGCTAGCGACACTTCATGCAAACACAAAAAGTGAAGTGGTACCTGGACACAAAGTGTTTCACAATGCAAGCCCAAAAACAATAAAATCTTTCAACCCAACAAATCTCCCCATTTTTGAATTTCAACTTCGCCTTTTGAAGCTGAAATTGTTGAAAAAGCGTGTAGAAAATTATTCTTGATCTATACAGCGTTGAGGTGGTAATGAATATAAAATAATATATGAATAATATGTAGGTATAATAATTGAGTGAAATATGAACAATTTATATCCCTTATTACTGCTGGCACCTTTTCATCACACTAGAACTTTGCTGCGTAGGAGCAGATACATTAGAGGTTACTTTCTTGGGACCATTTGCCCTCTGAGGCTACAGGTTCATCGATGATTTTGTGTGTTCATAACTGAATTTTTTTTTCGTATCAACTGTATAAGGCTACACTCCTTGAGAATAATCCTAAATTGGTACATAATGGTGTTGCTGAATATAACATCAAAGTGCACAATTACATTGTAATGAACGTTAATCAAAACTGAAAGACTGGAAATTTTCAAAAACTTTAGAGAGCAAAATCATAATGAGCACAGGGGTCATCATCGGGCAGATCAAGGAACTCATTGTCAACACTGTCCTGAAGTTCATCATGAATATGATCATTCCGACTTTCTTTTCTCTCCTTTGTCAGCCTATTTCCATAGAACACCCTTTGTAAAAGAATATAATAAGATGTTCCAGGTATGAATGAGTTAAAAAACTAAATGCCTTTAAAATCGGTCCTTCAAACTCATAGCCATATTGCACTGTAAATTGCATCAATAAATGGCATTATGTTTGAACAAACTGTCACTGTTGTTATTCTACTACAAACAATATTTATTAATATAAATCAAAGATGTACGAGAGAAGGAGTTTGTTAGCCAAGTTCGTCTGAAAAGTCCTGTACATAAAAGCGAATATTAGAAATTTTCAATTCACAATTTAAGCTAGATTATTTTATCGGCTATTTTACCAGGTATAAAGCTCACACATTATTTTATAAAACTGCAAATCCTGGTAACTGCATCACATTACCAGGATTTTTGTCCATACCAGATGAAGTTACGAGGGTTTGAGCACCTCTGTCACTTACAACGCACTGAGGTTGTTTACATTCGCTGGATGTGAAAACGTTCTTACAACCTTGGAGCAGCACCAGACGACCAGTGCATTATCGGAATACGATGAATTAGGTGTTAGCATTTTTATATGTATGCAGTTTTGTAGCTGCGGATGAATTCGTATGCTATATCAGTAAAAGGTTAACTGAAAGGACACCACAGAAAGGACATCATGGGTCAATCAGCAGATTGACCAATGAATAAAACAGATGCTCAGCAAATCATTAAGCTGAAATTTCTCGTCTATTTCAAATGCATAATTTTAGGAAAACCTATTGATGAACAAGACACAGCTACTCACCCATTGTGGGTTGGTGATTCCTCCCCATTGAGAATTTTCCTCACAGACAGATTACTGTGTTCTATCTTGTGAACAACGAATTTTGCAGCAAAGTATTCCTGGTCAGTTTTGTTACAAAATGAAAATGTCGGGTTCCCTTTTCCAGCGTGAGGTCTCTTCATTTTCAATGCACACGAAAGAACTTTCTTTGTGTCCAAACCCTTGACATCGTGCTCCTTCCGGATCTTTGCCCGGCATTTACGCTGGACTTCCATTAACTGATCTTCTGTGAAAGTCAGAGTATTGGAATTCAAGAATTCTAGAGCTGCCTCGCCGATGACAAGGAAAATGTTATCGATAATGACGTTCAAGTCAGGATACGGAACACCAGCTAATTTTCTTTTCACCAAGTCATTGTATGTAAGAAAGGTAGCTCTAGCTACATCATTTGTGTTTCTCCAACTGGTGATATTATTTGGCATATTTACGTAAATTTTACAAAACTGCAGTAATTTGAGTGGCTCTGTAAATATGATCTGTAAATAGTCTGGTAAAGTTTTGAAACTTTCTCGCACTGCACTAGTAGGCCGATTACCGGGCAGATATTTCTCATACTTTTCTATGAAGTTTAGTTGCTGTTCGAGCTCCCTCAGCGGGACAATCTCAAATTCTACCGAGTCAACATTGTCGTGTGACAGCAGGTTCTTTAACGGCTCAACACTATGAGGCCTGGTGGTTATGATGACTTGACAGTTAGCTTGCCAGATTATCTTGATTACTTCCTGTAGGACCGTCATTGTGTGACTGTACTCATCATAACCATCTATGAGGAAAAGAACCCTGAGTTTCAAGAGAGCTTCGAGAACCATGTTTTCTCCCAGATTAGACCGCACCTCACGGAACTGTTGGGTCAAAACTTGACTCAAGGTTTGGGTTGTGTGGTCTCTACAATGGATGTACAACAGCAGATCAAAGTCCTGGAGGTGGGCAGACGTGGTGGTTTGTGGCTTGACGAACTGGAGGGCAATATTTTCCAGAAGGGTGCTTTTACCAGCCCCGGCTACACCTGAAACGATGAGGAACTTCTCAGTGCGCTCAAAAATCTTTGAGAAAGAGAAAAATTCACCCTTCTTCCCTTCTCTTTGCACCACCTTGAGTTCGTAAAAGACGTCCGTCCGCTTCACTTTAGACATGCTGAACATTAGATCCTCAGTTTCAAATTTACATTCAAAGAATTTCTTCATCGTATCCCACCCTTCTTGTACCATGCAAGCACACGCGTACAACAATCGCTTTTTTCCCGGAGAAAAACCTGCCTGAATGTCTGCCTGCAACTCATTCTGTAAGTCATGGATTTTGTTTGCAGGAAGGGAATAGAAACTGCCGGCTTCTTGAATGAAAGCATTAAGCGCTGCCTCCAGCTTACCAAGAGCTCCTGCATCCTTTGCCGCATCTCTGCTGTGCATTATGTCGTTCCGGAGATCTTTCACATTTTTCAAATTCGTGATGAAGGCTGAAGTATTCCTCGAATTACTTTTAACCTTGAATAACGCATGAAAGAGGTTCCACAGGGCAGTAACATGCATGTCATTGGGATTTCTGTCCGTTTCAAATTTTTTCCAAGAAAAGCTGCAGAATCTCTTCCACTTCTTGTAGTCAAAACTGGCACCTTGGAGCCTCTCACAGTAATCCTTGTAGGTCTCAGTCGGGTCTTTGTCGTGACATTCTCTGTTCACGAATTTCTGCACGTATTTTGGGCTGAGCTCCAGGTGGCCCATGAGATTGTTGTGAGTGACTGCTATTTCATCCGCCAGTCCGCCATTGTTGCCAGACCCAGCAGATGTGGTCGTCATCTTAGTATACCTTGACATCATGAAATAAATAAATTAGTGAATGTTACATTCATTACTGACCAACAATAAACCTAATCGAACAACGTACGCTTGAGTTCCGTAGATATGAGGTTTGTGTACAAATTAAAACATTTATTTAGAATTACATATTTATGGGCAATGAAAAACTACTAATGTGAGTACGCTATTTTTCTGTAGGTTGTCGGGGTCACGGTTAACTTTTCAGTGGTTGAAAACTCACACAATCACGAACATTTTGAGGTCGAAAACACTTGATTTTTTGTTAGAAGCCCCAGCAAGGTGTGCACGTATACGTATATTCTATTGGGATTGATAATACACATATCATTCATATTCAAATTGAAGCGAGCCAAGGACACTCGAGGATATAAAATTGCATGAGAACCATAAGTGTAGTAGCGTAAGAGGGTAAAGCAAACTCTGCAAGCCCAGTCTGAAATATTCAGCGTTGATGTGAGTTAAAATTCAATGCTTATTCCAAACTAAAATTAAATCATAATAAATGTGCGTTCGATTATGGAAGTTAAAATGTCCCTGCAGAGTAGCAAGTTCTTTTCAACTTCAGGTCTACAAACTGACGTACATAACCTCTTCAGTTTAGCATCTTTTTGGTATTAGAATCACCCAAACTGATCTACACTTTTTAAACCTGTTGCAAGTTGTCAGAAAAATAATTCTTGTTCTACCAGCTTGTGTTGTGCGTCATGTAAGCGAGGCAGCCTGCACTTTGCAGCGGCTTTCATGAATGCATCAGAAGAAATAAGATAAGAGATATGTTAGGACAGCTCTTTAGGTCACCTATGACATTAACATGCCTTTATCTTATCTGAGCGTTGAGTGACAGGAGCGATGCACACAAGACCTAGTGACAAACACTGAAAAATGATATTGACTACACCTTTACGAAATATTTGTTCGGGAGCAGCGCATATATTTTGGTAATTAGGTTCATTTTTACTCAAAGATTGATGAATGTAAGAAAATAACTTGTATGATTGATTCCACCGCATGAAATAAAGGTCATTTATAATGTATCTTACTGTCGTAAATTCATGTGGCATCTGTTAACAGCTCTATGATTCCTCGTTAGTTCAAATGAGTAGGTTAATAATTAACTAAAAAGTAGAAATTTATTCATTATGTAGCATATCAATAGCTGCTATAATTATGTATTACCTGCAATGCAGTTGTATTTTCACGCCTCCTCAACACTCAACAGGATGTGTGATGTACTCCAGAGTTGCAGGTGCACCATAATACAGAGAAATAAAAGAAATAATCCTATTTTTATACACGAATATCGTACTAAATAGTTTCGTTCACTTTCACAGACGTGTAATTGGAATACAGAAAAGTGTTATTTTCTTATACTCTGTTTAGGTGCACAGGTTAGAGAAATTGCTCCAACAATTATACTCTTAATTTAAATTTAGATTTGCAGCTACATGGAAACTTGTCTTACAATTCCACCAAGTGACTCAATCTGCACAAAATATTGTCAGCAAATACTAAATTTGGATTCTGACATCACATAAGTGGTAATTGGTATTGATTAATTTGGCATGACACAAAGCGGCTTATTTTCACACACTTTGTGGCTATGCTGGTACGTTTTCTCTAACACCAGTTGAATGGCACAGCAAGATTCTTCATTGCTAGAATATGAACCTCAGGCCAGAACTTTTCTGTGTTTGTATTACTCGTCCAATCTATGAGATGAATTTTCTGAAACTGATACGCTGGTGCATCTATTGCTTCATCCGAGGTACCAAATACTTCATCAGTTTAGGAAGAGCTTCATTGTCCTCGGCAGGTTCGCAAACATTCTTTACTGGAAAAAGACACTCCCTGATCCTAGGATTTCAAAATTGTCACTTTTTTTAACATTAAAATATCGGGTGCTGTATCATTTTGTCATATATATTGCAGGAGTGACTTATGAAATATTACAATGCAGTTAATATCATTATATATGTAAAACAGCGTTTTATCGCTGCTACCTATTGAAAGCCAAGGACTTATCAAGTTTTTCCTTCATATTGGATAAAAATAATTTACTACAATAAATGCAAACACTAACTAAAAATATTGTTTATATCTTCATCATGTTAGTCGAATAAAAAATGTTTTTCGAAAAGTGCCAGTGTTAAAAGTTAAAAAAATCAGAAAATTACTTCATTGAGGGAGTTTTAATTAGGAAAAATTATTTTCATCCCCAAATGCCTCAGTGTAAACTAAACTCATTAGTGTCACTCGCAGAGCTTCCAAATGACGATGAATATCAATTTCTGCACAGCCTTAGTTAAAATGAATTATTAGACACACTATTTGTGTACAAACTTTTAAAAGAATAATGACTCATTGGTGTTTGCATGCAAGAGGGTAACGCGTTAAAACAAAGCACACGTTGGCAAATTACAGACCAATTGAATCTCATTTTCTTAATCGATTCTACGGTGCTCTCCACTCCCCCCCCCTCCTCCCATGTGATGATTGTGTAAAAATTGAGAACACACAAATCTCAATATTATCAAAGAATATAACTGACCTAACGATAAAACGTAAAATAATACCTTGAGGTCCAGCCTTCATAGAAGCAGAAGAGCTCAACATTTGAAAGCATAGCTGCAGTAAAAATTTAAAACCTAATTTCATTCAAACAAAGAACGAATACGTAAGATACTTAAATTATAGGTACCACTGTATAATAATTCACGCATTACATCGTTTTTGTCTCTAGCACGATATAGCTATTAACTTATATTTTACAGTAATTCGGCTAGAAGTAAGTTAAAAACGTTAGTTGTTTAGAATACTGTAAATTGCTTCACCAAAAAAGACACACACTTCAAAATCACCTTACCGTTCTTAACTTCGGATCCTAGCGTAATGGTAACGAAGGTCTGTGTGTTAAGTCCTCGGGTAATGTACTGGTTTTTACTAATGCAATCGCATCTTGTTATCAACATGTAGATAAAAGACACTTCAATTGGACCACAGACCCTTGATAAATTTTGCCTTCTGGGCAGCAGGGGTCATGGCCGCACAGTCAGCCTCACACCAGAATATTGTAAAGATATTTGGTTTATTGCTTATTCATGAAATTGAAAGATTTTTAGTGAACGAAAAACCATTACCAAACGCACTATTTCTATCTTACTAATTTCTCCTGACTGAGTGACAATATCCTGATTGTTATAAATCATCAGATTGTTGGAATTTTAGAAAGTAATTAACAGTCTACTTCAGTTATTTCAAAACGAGTTTATCATGTCATTGTATGTCATAGTAGGGTATGCTGGACTAGCTTAGTTACAAAATAGCTTACATCTTCTCTAGTACAAGTTATTACATAGACTAAACTCCGTCTAATTTCCTTGTACAATCTAAAGTCCAACAAATCATTGTGGTTTAATTATATACTACTACGTTAAATAAGACAACGGAATCATACGTTCTGTTATTTCAAGTCTAGACAGGATAATTCCCACACAATTTCATTGACTTCTTCATATATAACTTCCATTCTAAAAGAACAATACAGAGTTCCGAGATCTTTCACTTTGTACAATTGAAAAGTTAATGGTTTCATCAAGTTCACCTAGTTGAAGTTATCAGATGCCATGATTGCATGATTCACGTCATAATTATAATCACAACAGAGTTGTTCGCGTGCTTAGTGTATAGACATAAATCACATGAAGAAATTGGGAAACATTTCTCCAATAGGAAATGTTTGAACATATTATTTTAACACCCACAACTTTGTTCAAGTACGTACAACGATTTATTAAGCTACTAAACTTTGCAATTCTCTAGTCATTATTTGCAAGAGATACAACAGCATCATTGCTTTAAGTTGAGATGCCGGCAATTCTAAACAATAGTCTACGAACACTTTAGTAATCGCTTCCATATCAAGGTCCCTTTCTAGCTCATATTTATATTAATAGACTGGTACATTTTTTCTGCGGCATGATAGTAATCTTATTATAATTCTGCTTGTTCCTTCCTTAGTCCGTTAGTTAGCCCGTCCGTTATGCTTTCGTCGAGTTTACAGTATCATAGCTACCAAATTCTTCAGTGTAACATTGAAAGATGGCCTTTACATGCATTGATAAGTTTGACATGTTATATAAACTTCTCCTAACTGAAGGGTGGAAAGCACTAGTGGACTACTTGCATTTTTTCCTGTGGAAAATATTTAGTAGACTACTGGATCGTAATCGCCTCTGTCAGCGCTGTGTTAGCGACCGCACGGGACAGCTAAAGTAGACTACTCGACTTAGTCTCCTTTAGATTTACTGCCGAACGCGTATTTTTGCCCTGCATTGCGAGTACAGCTCTACCTAGGCGTCTTTTAAAGCTGCTCTGCGATTGGTTGCGCGAGAGGGCTAGGTCCCGCCCCTCCACCTTCTTGTATAAATATTTTAGTCCAAATAAATCAATTATTTTGCAGTTCAAAAAATAGTTTGGTGTACTTTAAATATCTGTGTATACTTTAAATATTAAATATAAGAATGCCAGCGCTTGTTTTAATTTTAAAACGCAGTTTTAAAAAATACGCTCGTTCATACGAGTATATGCAAGAAAAGTTTTTCTCAGCAGAAAATGTGAGGGTTTCAATGTCCTACTGAATTAAATAAAGTTTGTTGCTTCTGTGTAATGAAGCAACAATTTTTTATAGACAAGGTAATTCTATCGTTTACTTAATTTTGTCTGATACCTTTAAGTACTGTCTTACCGTCGTAAATTTCAGTGATAGTATTTTTAAACCAGAACAACTTATTAGATAGTAACTATAGCAATGTTAACACTGGGATCTCAGCGAAAGGAAAACAAATACTGAATCTATTCGTTTCCAAAAATGTTGATACATACAGAATATAATACAACCCGATTAAATTTTAAAATTCTTGGACATAAAGGTGTTTTTTGAATACATCTATCATGATAAGTAATACAATGATCAAGAAAAACTTTAAAACGTATACTCTGACGTTATTTTAAGGTTCTGGGTTTAAAACAACTCGGAAAATCTGGTGACAGAAAGAACAACAATGAGTCGTTAAAAATAAAGGTATTGGAGGTTGCATCTTGCATGATTATTAACATTTGAGGTTCGACAAAAAACAATAGCCGATTTTATTCAGAGCCTAACAATTGGAAAACATATTATCATTGCATATGTGAAAATGATTTCTAATGTGCAGGTGTGACTATGACAAAAAAGTCAAATCGCAAATTTGAACTACCTTTGAGTGCATGAAGTCGGAATGTGCTTGTGTACCTACTACACGGTTAATTTAATCAATGACAACAAAATAACTGATCATGTTGAAAGCGTACGAGCAGAAATAAATTATCATTGCATCTAATAAACTAATAAAGTGGGTATGTAGAACAAAACAATTCGAATTACTTAGTGCGTTATTATTTTTTACTCTCAAAAATTTCAATCTAGTATTGAAACCTA
>VCRD01002081.1:0-49683 GCA_006783055.1 Trinorchestia longiramus
GTGGGTTAAACCTAAATTGTGCCTGTAGGTTAAACCTAACTTGTGCCTGTGTGTTAAACCTAACTTGTGCCTGTAGGTTAAACCTAACTTGTGCCTGTGGGTTAAACCTAACTTGAGTGTGGGTTAAAGCTAACATCACCAGCTTGGTCGACTGGTGAGCGAATATGCTTGCGAGCGGGAAGACCCGGGTTCGAATCCCGCTGCTGACATGGTTAACGCAGCTGGAAATACGGCATGGGACTTGGGTAAAACAACCGAATAATTATCGAAGTAATTATCCGACTCAAGAATGGGCCAGAAGGTTCGTTCCTATAGCCTCATTCTATTCTATTCTATTCTATTCACCCGTTGGTGTGTAGGTTGGCTAGTGAGCGCAAGTAGAGGTTATTTCTTCTGCTCCCGGTTGCGTAATGCTCACGCTATATGTGCACTTGCGTACTTCGCTGTTTTTCAGTCTTGGAACTATTCGCAGTAAGCAGCGTTGTGACGGTGTCATATCTTGTATTTTATTCTGCCATCGATTTTAACTGTTCGTTATAAATAAACTATCACATATTAAATAAACTACAAAGTAAATTCTATGAAAAGACGGTTTTGAATCCCATTCAACTAAGGAAAATATTACTGTGGAAACGGGGGCGGAAGCACTGGCAGTCCTCCCATTTATACGCCTTTTGGCAGTTTTGTGGCTTGCGTCCTGGTGGGGCCTTCATTTCACTGGGCTGTGTAATGCGGTTTAGATGGGTGAAGGTGTGACCGGCCACATGGTAATTGTCTCCCGCAAATGAGCTGAATATATAAGATGGCGACCAATAGTTCGAGCAGTTTGTAAGTTTTTCTTGCGTGTTAAAAATTGTTATCAACATTTGAACACAAAGCAATGATGATTTGTAGTGCATTATCATGAATTCCTTCGTAAGTAAAGATCTGCATAATAGAATATTTTGCGTTAGTTACACCGTACGGGGAAGGAAAGAACAGGCTACCTTGTGAGTAACCCGGGGAAGTTGCAGCAATATGTACACCAACAAAAGAGATACCTGAATATTAGTATCATTCGCATTGCGTTTGTTAAGAGTGCTGTAGGAGTGGCAAGGAGCATCATGGTGACATGAAAATAAATTGAAGAATGTAGAAAGAAATTGAAGTATCGACGTTCGTACGGTTGCCAGGTATGCTAGTCCAACCCTTCACAGAAGGATGATAAAAACGTGATATACAAGGCCAAAATAACCATTAAACTTGAATCATAGCCGCCTTATGTTATAGTTACCGGGTCTTATTTCGATGATGTACTCAGGGACAAAAATTCCCAAAAGTTTATTACTAAAGATAAATGTCTCTAATCGTAAGTTTTTTCAAGATAAAACAATATTCCTTCTCACAAGAATGAATGCACTTACAGTTTCCTAAAATGCGTCGTTAAATTTATACATGTAATTTACTAGTGGTTTAGCCCTAACATTTTTTATCTTTAATATTTGCATTTATGTATCGTCTAAAAAATGTGCAAGGATCCCAATGCCGCTAAACATCAGGGTCCAGTTCCAGAATTTTACAATCAAAAAATTACGTTAAGCGAAAATTTCTCTAAATTTGCACCTAAATCTTAGCGGCACGTACTGCCACATTAACGAGGTCAATAAATAAAAGGAGCATAAGTTGCAGCTTTAATGTCTAAAAATATTAGATACCCAAATGTAGGAACAAAACTCAAGTACAAAAGTAACCAAAGAACAAAGAACCAGAACATAATTATTGAAATAAAATATCCTTCACACCAGGCAAGACAAACATGAGCTCCTCAAACTTCTCTACCTCACATTTACCAGTGGCATCAAACTGAAAATATATATATATATATATATATATATATATATATATATATATTATATATATATGTACTTTGAAAATACGCAATATAACCATGTATAACACACAAATAGTCGTCTGCATTAATAGTCTAAATATGATTATTGCAATCATTAACTAAAGATAATCTTATACATGTAGTGGATCATTCACTTATGTTTGCCTACAATTTATATGAGAATTTCACGAGCAGCTGGCAGTGAAAAACAAGAAGTACGACACCATTCGTTTGAGCTTCAAAATTTTCTCGTAATATCATAATCTACCTAGGGAACGTAACGAACACAATTTTTCATCCAGAGAGTATAGAGGCAGTTACCCAATCACTCGATTAAGAAACTTTTTCTACATTCCCACATGAGCGGGAAACTTCCTCTGCATTCCCAGCTCAATGAGAAACTCTCTACATTCTCACCAAAAACAAAAAACAAAATAGAAAATTAATATTCGAATACACCTTGTTTTTTATTTCTTGTTTTTCCTAATGAAAATATAAAGACCGTTCCCCATTCAAATGAGAATGTAGAGAGAATTTCTCACCCAAGTGATAACGTGGAATAAATTTCTCATTCAGATGAGAAGGTGGAAGCAATTTTACATTCAGGAGAGGACGTAGAAGTTCTTCACACAGGTGAGAATTTAGCGGAAGTTCCTCATTCAGGGGAGAATTTAGAGGAAGTTTCGCATTCAAGTGAGAATTTAAAGGAAGTTCCTCTTACAGGTGAGAAAGTAGAGACAATTTTTCACGGTTCTATTGCACTCTTTGCAAAAAAAACATTAATTTCTCGTTTCTGGGGATTTCACTACTTCACCATCGAAGTGTGAGAAAAATATTAATGAATTGACGTATTTAAATAAGACAGAATAGCTAAAATCATTGTAGTGTATCTGTAATAAATTCAAAGATTTACCATGAACAAACATAGTAAGTCAACGTGCCTCTTAAATTAGTTTTTGAAAAGTTGTACACTGAATATGTAAAATTGAGTAGAAATATCAAGAAGAGCGACTTGAAGACCAGCTCAAAAATAAAACGGGAGTTAAGTT
The DNA here is from genome assembly GCA_006783055.1 of Trinorchestia longiramus. NCBI lineage: Eukaryota > Metazoa > Arthropoda > Malacostraca > Amphipoda > Talitridae > Trinorchestia > Trinorchestia longiramus. Next base: position 2,920 of record VCRD01002081.1, read on the forward strand.
GAAATAACTTAAGCTGTACAAAGGATATACAAGTAGAATGCACCAGGGTTTTCAAAATTAGAATACGAAGGTCGTCAATCCGTACAAAGCCTCTCTCTCGTAACTCACAACAAAGGTTGGTTATCTTAATTTTCTAACCGAATCAACAAGCACAAAACCGAAATAGGCTATTTGTAATTAGTGGTATTTTGGTACTATATAGTTCCAGTTGGTTACAGAGCAAAAATTTCAATGTACTGATGATTCTGCTTCAGCATCACGCAAAAAAATATTCGTGTTATTCTAGAGTAAAGTTCAACAATGTCTGAGATAAAACAAGTGAACATTCACAGACATGGTAGAAGTATTTTCGATGAATTGGTGACTCTTTCCCATTCACTAATATGAAAGCTTTCCACATGGTGCTTAACATTTTTTTCTTGAAAACCCACTTGTTAACGTATTTGATCTCCTGTATATCATCTGAAACATTTTCTCAAAAATACACAGTTTGATTTTATCAAAACATCTGTAAGCTCACAAACACGTACGACAACAGCTTAAGCAAAGAAAATACGCGATGCAAAACGCAAAAGAAACAACACAAAAAATCTTTGATTTTTCAATTCATTCAAATACATTTTCTGCAGGTAAATTGAGTTTTGTCATTGGAACATAACGAGAATCATCAGGGTATGTATCTACGATACTGGTGTAAACGTGAGAAGAATAATCATGAGCCATTGATTATGAAGAATTTGACCTACTACTACAAGATGCCATAGGGTTCGTATTCGGCATATTGACGTAGCGGCCAAGAAAATTGAGTGCCATATTAAGGTAGCCTACAGGATTTGCTGACTCCCCATTTCGCACATGATTTTCATTCTTAAGTCTTTCGTGTTGAGATTCCTGAATATTTCCAGCACGCAGCTTGTGAAATGGGTAGGAGTAGAAGTGAGACGTAGCTTCTGGGTTGAAGTTGCTTGATGCAGTTGCCGTATTTTGGGGAAGCGAGACAGCGGCGTCCAATGGAACGCTCCCGTCGTCAACGACAGAAGATTGTAGGTTTCTCAAGCCTGAAGTTTTCAAATGTTTGAATGAATGTAAAGAAAAAAGTTATTAAATTTGATTTATAGTATTGTGGTGATAGTAGTGATGTGGTGATAGTCGTGTTAAGGCATAGTGATGTTGAATGATGTGAACATGTAAGGATGTAGGGGATACATTATACAGGATGTGGGAAGGTGAATAGGCATGTGGGGAATGCGAGCAGTTGGGCCACAGACCCAGTAAAAGCCAACGGTCATCGCGCAGCATAACCGCAAATTCCGTTTCCGTTCCGGAAACGGAACGGAAAGCCAAAAGTTAGGAGGCGTATTTCTAGAAAACACCACCGGAGTATATAAGCAGGATTCAGGAAACCAACGGGGTCATGACAGCAAGGCAATAAGTGCGAGCGACAGTGCTAGGAGCGAGAACGATTCCACAGCTGGGACTTGGACTGGGGAATTGGATCTCAACAGCAATGTAGGTTTGTGCAGCCAGATCGACATTGAGGGGATAGGTATAAGTTCGGGGGTATGAGTGGAATAGGTGTAAAGGTGTTTAATGGGGGACTTGGAAACTAGATCTCGTCGGCGATGTAGACTGTTGGGATGGAGAGCAACATTTACGTCTAGGGCATGGGGGAAATAAAGGGGGCACCGTGATAAGAGGGAAAATTAGCGGCATCTTAAAGTGTTTTATCGTGAGTGTTAAACATTGTAGCCATCATCAACGGCGAATCTCCTGTGTAAGAGCAAGTTTAATATAAGTATTTCTATGTGATCGAGGTTAGCGACAAGGTAAATTTCGTAAATTGAATTTGAACACTATTTAATTCATTTGTTCCGTATGCACATTTAATTATTCAATTATTTAGTATGCAATTTATCCATTAATACTGCACTGCTTAATAGGATATCATGTTGTGGGTTGTATGCCAAAATGTGGTAGATGACTCACATTTCCCATCTTGTGAATTTACAATAGCATGTATTAAATCTTTTGTGTGTATCATTACCCTCATCTTGCCATTGAAAAGAAGTACTGGGAATATCTTTTAACATATCATGTGTTCAGAGGATTAGAGTCCCTCTAGTGCGGTTACGTGTGTATGTTGTTGCATTTAATTAATTGTGTTAATTACAAGTATTAATTGAAATATGGTAGTAGGACAGCATGCAGAAGACCCATGTATTGAACCAGGATTACGTAAATGATGAGAGAGAAAGGAACTCATCAACAATCATCATGCAATTGACAGTAGGCAGATAAACTTTTACCTTTTATATGCATTAAATCAATCACTAATAAATAAATTAGACATGCCATTATATGCACCCGAACATTTAACACGGTGCCGCCACATATGATCAGGTCTCTCTTCCTAATCCATGAGGAAAACACCCAAGTAATTATTACAGCATCAATAGTTGCAATACCTGTCGTTTTGCTTAGCAATTTATTGCTATGAAATATCGAAGACTGTTACTTGTACTAATAAAAAAATGTATCCAGTGACCCAAAAATTATAACATGACGATAAGACATGGGACTCATGTACTGTGCACGCTACATACAGCAGGTATTCCGCAAAAAAATATGACATTAAAGCAGAACATTTTTCATGATACGTTCATAATTATTCTGCATTTACTGAAAGTACACACGCATTTACTGAACGTACGAGTGACGAATTCACTGGAAAGAAATATGCACTTACATAAACTAAAAACCCTCTAGCACGAATTTATGAATCCTTCTTTTGATGACAGACCTATTGCTTCAATGTGCCGTATGACCACTGTAAGGGCTCCACACCTTATATTTATTGTTTAAAGCTCTGGACATCCAACATAGAGTAACGGAGCTCATGGTGTCATTGTCAACCAGGATCATCGTCACTTATCTTACCACCCCACTATATAATAATATCCAACTTGTTGCTTGTTTGCTTGCTTGGTCCGTCTCTCTGTCACGCTCCTAAGGATTTAGATAGGAGGAAATTCGTCTACAAATAACAAGATGAGATACCATGAAGTTTCATCCCTAAATTACGAAGGCAAATATAGTTTGTGGAACATATATTCGAAAGTCAAAATACTGTATTATAGCTTTTGATCCTGTCGTACATAAGCTATTTCGCATATTTTTTCAGCTGAATTTCTTCGTAGCTGTTGAAACTTCGCGCGAAGTAGAGGCCAAATATTCGGAATACAGGCCCCTGGTTTAATTATAAATACACAGTTTGTTGCTTACTTGCTTGGTACATCAGTCACGTACATCAGTCACGCGAAGCGACACTGACTGGAGAACGAGGCAAATAGAGGTAAGCGAATTCGTATTATAAAATACCGTAGAGTTGCATCTACTAGTCTTACAACATGGCGGTTGATAAATTTAATATTTTAGTGTGAGCTAACGATGCACTACAGGCCTCATGGTCATACTGAACCTGACATTTGGCCTCCTACCAAACTCGCCTAGCTGGTCTTAAATTCTCAATTTCTTCGCGTGAGGTATCCTGGAATGAGAACAGAACAGATGAATCTGCTACACAAAGGACGATCTCAGGACCAGGATCACCTGGGCTTTCAGGAGCCAAAAACCAATGACACAAAAACTTGCCTTAGCCCGAGGCCGCCTCGAGATTGCCATGGACGCTAAAGTTATGTACATTGAATGAGATCAACCGAAAGTCATGAAAACAAGCTAACGTAGATTCAGTGAATAAATCTAAGAAAATAAAGACGTAGGTTTGTTAGTTTTGCCTCACTGCTGTCTTTAAAAATGAATATTGCCAGCACCCATAATCTTCTTTAAAAATGGCTTTCGTCCTATATTAGAAAAAAAAATGAACATGCCATTTATATTACATCCTTTCTTACGTATAAAACATTTCTAGGAATTTTCAATGAAAGAACTGAAGGAATATTTTGAAAAAAAATACTTGCATGTGCGCAATTTCTAAAACAGAACTTTCGTTACACGACAGAAACTAAACCAGGGTACTCACAATCCTCCGAGGACGGCGTGTCACGCAGCTTCTTGGTCCGGTCCGTAACGACACAGTGGGACAGCAAGGCAGACTGAGGACATAAGCAACACAAATTCAATACGTGAACTATTATCAGCTCGAAGTACAGCTTCTATTTGCTTAGGTTTCAGTGCAAATCTATGAACGTGGATTAACATACATTACAGAGTGTGAGAGGGCAGGAGAGAGGCGGTGTTGATGCCAATGCAGAGCCGACATTTGCGAGGTAGTTGATCAATTTAGTACAAAGGTTATCACTACTGAAATAAAGTAGTCCATTAAGCTTAAACATAGGAATACGTATCATTGTGAATATTTTTCAGCTCTTAACATATTGGTGTGAGGTTAGGTTCGGTCGAAGTACAATGGCATGCTAATCCGGATACGCTCTGCTACTTTTGAAATAGTTTACGCTCAATAAACTTGTATATCAACTAAAAAGGCTTTTGGATAGAAGGAAATAATTATGAAAAAATAAAGTAGGAATAATTTAAAAATAAGATTACGTATCTTTATACCTGTTGTTAATGAAGAAAAGGTCTTCGAGTACGAGGCACGCGGCTACTGGAAATCGATGACAATAATCGAATAGTCAGCTGATTGTTTGCGGCAGAACATGACAGCTTTCAAGGGTTTCCACTTGGTACGTCACAATATCATTGCCAGAAATCATTTTTGACTTAGAATACGAGTTGTAAGACCTGGTCAAAATCGGGATTGCAGTGATAAACTTTTACATGCACCAAAACAATATAGACAAACAAATATTTTCTTCTCTCTACTATTTCAACGTTCACTCAAGCTTTCTCTTTAACACGTTGACTCCGAAGTGGTACGTATGTGTACCACGTAGGTTAGGTTCTGCAATTTTTTCAGATCCTTCTAGTGACTATGCGTACAAAGTGAAGTTTTACACCAATCAGGCAATCGGAGTCAACGTGTTAACCCAATATTTCTCTTACTCCATCCATTCACACCTCCACTTGCCACACTTTTGAATTCATCACTATTTTAAAATAAAACTAGCACCATACATTGCGTTCACATTGAGTGGCGCACAATAATAGGTGCACTTTCAATATGAATATGATACAGTTTTCGCATAAATGTTTGCTCTACATTAATCAAGAGAAATCGGCCAACAAGTTTCATCTATTAGAGGCTATCACTGACGAGAAGCAGGGCAAAGACGCAGAAGCCAAAACGACCAAGTGAACCACCGGCAGCCAGGCTACTCCCCAGTAGAAGCCAGAGGGTTCCCAGCACTGCTATGCTCCGCCTCACACTCTGTTCTCTGATGAGCAAAGATACATCCATCGATACTGATTTACCTTACTTCCGTTAAGTTTGTTCCTAGTTATATTATTTAAAAACGGCATTGATGTTAAATTTAGATAAAACTCACACAGAAACATGGATGAATATTTTGTGGAGTAAATCTTGAAAAAAATGATATAAAAAAAATGACCTAAAGAATAAAGTTAACAATTAACAATTGATCCATTAAGGGCAATAAACTAAATCGAAACTAATATAACTATTACACAGAAAAACTAAGCTTCACTAATACATACTTTACGAAAAAAGCAAGAAAATAAATCGAAATACAAGTTTAGATCAAAATCGGCTCTTTCAGTAACGACAAAAAAATTTAAAACTATAAAATGCATGGAAAAGTATCATTTATTTTGTATTTCAACAAAATATCTATAACTAAATAAATGTGACCAATTTTTCGATAAAGACGCTTAGCTAAACCGCAGAATAATGACATGTCCTGTTCAAAGCTCTGTAGTCAAATGTTTTACGGTTACAAAGTATAATTTGGCTATATGTTGGGCTAGTGTTGTGCTTATACTGTTGCTGTTACTCGTTTATTTCCAATTTTTCCCAATTTCTATAAACAAAACAAACAACTTATTTCCAATCAAGTACGCAGTACATAGACATTAGTACATTGTTTTTTTCAAATTCTTAAGGTTAACATCCTAAGAGTAAGGGTGATGGTGAGCTCCATGCGATGATCCCGGGAGGTTGATGGGCTTACAGATACGTGCGAGCTCACGGCGCGAAACAACGAAAAACAACTCTTATTCATGTCCGGGTTTCGAACCCGCAGTCTTTCTGCACGAAGCAGAGACCTGATACACAACACAGGACATAGACCACTCGACCACGGTGTCTAAATGTTACATTTTTGTGAAATAGTCTAACTTTTTCTTCCTTTTGGTTCACAATATTCCCAACCCAGTGACAGCATCGCTACCTCCCTTTTTCTTTCTCTCTTCAAATCCTGCTCTAGTTTCGTTTTTAATATAGTTCTTTACTTACTCGTGCACCAACGTCTTAATCTAATCCCTGTTACTAGCAATAGTGTTTTCTTCTACTACTAAGGCAGGAATAATCACCCTTAGTATTTTCAATTGAAGTTTTTTCCAACTCACAGAGCCGAACTGGGGAGCGCAGCTTCGAGACCACGGTGACGTTTGTGGAGTACGAGGTAATTTTTGCCAGTGTTGTACATCCAGGGTAGAGTGTACATCAGGGCAACCGCAAACACTGCCACGACCTCAGCAGTATACGTGGCAAACCCGCCGAACTCTAATGTGTGTAGAGCAACCCACACGAAGATGGAGATGGCCACTATACTTGCTGTATACGTGAGACAATTTGGTTGAGCTGTTTATAGAAATATTGAACTTGAAAAACTATAGCATTTAGAAATTTAGACAAAGAATTCAACAATATAACACAAAAATATAAGCATATCTGACACAAAGCAAATGTGGCATTAATTATTGACCTCGTTAATGTGGCAGTACGTGCCGCTAAGATTTAGGTGCAAATTTAGAGAAATTTTCGCTTAACGTAATTTTTTGATTGTAAAATTCTGGAACTGGACCCTGATGTTTAGCGGCATTGGGATCCTTGCACATTTTTTAGACGATGCATAAATGCAACTTTTAAAGACAAAATGTTAGGGCTAAACCACTAGTAAATTACATGTATAAATTTAACGACGCATTTTAGGAAACTGTAAGTGCATTCATTCTTGTGCGAAGGAATATTGTTTCATCTTGAAAAAACTTACGATTAGAGACATTTATCTTTGGTACTAAACTTTTTGGAATTTTTGTCCCTGAGTACATCATCGAAATAAGACCCGGTAACTTTAACATAAGGCGGCTATGATTCAACTTTAATGGTTATTTTGGCCTTGTATATCACGTTTTTATCATCCTTCTGTGAAGGGTTGGACTAGCATACCTGGCAACCGTACGAACGTCGATACTTCAATTTCTTTCTACATTCTTCAATTTATTTTCATGTCATCATGATGCTCCTTGCCACTCCTACAGCACTCTTAACAAACGCAATGCGAATGATACTAAACAGCGTTCCTATAAGAAAACCCTCAATGGTTCCAGATCAACTGACAGGGATTCAAAAAGTTGTTTTCTTCACAACCCACTAAGCAAAACTGCAGAGGAGATTTTAACACGTCGAGGGTAGCGGTGGAGGACTGAGTAAGGTGAACTGTAGATGTTGTAAAGGTGAGGGGGTGGCAGCGTCTTCTCGATGATGAATGACAAATTCAGTTGCTGCACCAGGCAGGAACTCATCAGAACCTGCAGGCATGCCAGCATCAGCACCAGCGTCCCCGAGTTCTGAAGGAAGGACTGAGGGTCATCGTGAAGGCATTGAAGTGCTCCGCTACGCAAAATTGACAAATGTTAAATTCTGTGCACAGCTCGGAAGAAAAAGCGGTTATTGAACTTTGATGCACAAACCATTAAGTCATAAAATCGGTGTGAAAAAAATTCAGTTAAAAATAAGAAACATGAAATAACGATCCATTCTGCATATGCATCCATCATAAATAACAAACACTTGTTTTCCTGAGCTTCCTCAGGATTTATGCCAGAAAGCATTACCTATGCAAAAAGAAAAATTAATAAATCATACAAGCCGTATGAATGATCGGTTTTTGTTACCATGGGTGGAGTCAAATTTGTAACCAAACCCATTGCGATCAAAGAATAACCCAAGGCACTTTGGCCAAGAAAATCATAGCACATCGTTTCCTACTTGATGAAAACAATAAGAATCGGTGTGTTAGAACTTTGAAAGCTAAGATACGCAACATTATTAACTTATTTCTGGTTTAACCACCACCGCCACAAAGAAAGCGATCTCAGCAGTGGTGCACGTTATCAAAATGCAATTATCAAATTTTTAGGGTCACGCATCTTTGAGAATATAGGAATAAATATTAGAGTTCTCAGTATGGTGTTATCACTGGTGGCGACATTTCACAAGTGGGGTAGAGCCCCAAGGTTGCAGCGCCCCATCCACGCTGATCCCCATCAACGAGGCACAATCGCCAGCGCTTCAGTTGTGTTCGTCTGCATGAGACTTTCAACATGTAACGATGTTGTAGACATTATGGAAGTAAAATTCCCAAGGTCACGATTGAGTTTATACAACATTTGTAGTAGCTCGGACAGTGTGTCGGTTATTATATGAAGTTGTAGAAGTTCATTTTCTTGAGGAATTTATGCAAAAGTCCTCCAAATTCCCCTTACTCACCCATCACTAACATAGCTACTCAGATCAGCTGGAATACGTTACTCAAAAAAAAAGTTTCCAGTAGTGTTGTAGTTCGGGCACTTATGAGAACATACTGCACTGTCAGTGGCACCCCGCAGTCTCCACACTCCATCGCCGCTCGTCGCTACATTACCGCGAAGCGTATTGCCAACACGTAGTCGCCATGACTTGATTTCCCAAGGTCGATGTCGTTGAAAGCTTGTGGCAAAGGAAAATACGAACAGTTTAATTTAACGGAGTTTGTTATTACTTTGCGGACTCCAGGTTTCTGAGCACTCCCTAGTTATAGTGTTTTTTATCACCGATTTATAATCGGTGTGAAGAACTGTTTCAGGGTGATCTCCTGTAAGTACCTATGTAGCTCAAACGACTGTCTCATCTCCCCATTCATTTCCCCTCGCACCAACATGGCTGGACAGCCTGAAAAATGCAGCACATTTCTCATAGACACTTGTACGGCAGACGATAGGGGGTGTTGTAGATTATACGTAAGGATACTCTGGAGTGCACTGCAACAGACAAGAGTCATGGACTTTGTGGGGGCAGATCGACAAGCAGCAAGAGCCCCCAGTATAGTGTAGAACTCTGCTGTATTGCTGGATGCAACTCGCGGGATCTTTTTCAACACGTCATCACGTACACCACAGAAAAACCTGTGCCATGTTCGTCTCGAGACCGTCAGTATAATGAACAGTAAACTCACTGTAGGGAAACAAGTTGACGCAAAAACAGAGCTCGAGCTGCATTAGGGCCCATTTTGGATTTCCCGACATGGAATATGCTGGTACATATTTTTATTTCTGTTGCACGCCAGGGAGGGAATATTGCCGGCATTTCTTCTGTAGCGTTGTTGTAGTGTACGTTGTATTCTTGAGTCAGCGCCGTGGTATAAAGTAGAAAAGGTCGCAAAATTGGAGATTCGGGTATATTTGGCGGAATGTTCAATACTTCTTGGAGCGTATGGGTATCTGGGTTTATTAAGAAGCGAAAGTAGTAATTAAGCATTTTTATTGATTGACCTTAGTCTTGGGTCTTGATCCCTGTTTCGCCATGTAGGGAAGTTATGGGTGAACTGCAAAAAACACCGGTCGTCATTCTTAAAACAGTGTTTTGAATGGGTTGCACAGTTTCCTGCGGAGAGGGACAAGCAGACCCATTTGCTTCACTGTCATATTTTCTTTTAGCATTATTAAGGCTATGTATAGATGTAGTAGAAACTTTTTATCGGAGCGGAGCTACAGAACAAGTGGAATAAATATTTTAAGAAATATAAAGCTTTAAGGCATGATGTAATTTTCAAATATGGAGCCAACAGACTACGTCTTCATGAAAAGTTACGCCAAAGTATTTGTAGATTTGAGCAGCGATGATGTTTTGTCCGACGAGAGTTAGCTTCAGTGTAATCCTGGCACATCCATGCACGTGACAGATGTGAAAGATGGCGGTCTTGGCTACGAAAAACTAAATCCAGTTCGGTCAGAGTAACACTCCAATCTGTTCATGGCGATTTAGGGTTGCTTTTCGAGTGATTCGAGGAGATTTTTCACATTTTTCACTATATATTTAGCAAAGTCGTCAACACAAGGGAACTTTTGATGAATAGGGAGAGATCATCTGCACTATCTTTGATAGCGATGAGAAAACCTGTGCAGCTTAATACGCTGCTTTGTGGTATTCCTCCTCAGAGAAGTTTCGCATCAGAGAGACAGCCTCCAACACGCACCTTGATTTTGCGATCAGAGAGGAAATTCTGAATGAAATGGAGTATGTGTCCTCCAAGGCCGTTGGTATGTAGTATCTTCACTATATTGTATTTCGATGCAATATCTTGCGCTTTGGTCAAGTCAAAGAATGCAACTGCGAAGTGTTGCTTCTGAGCCATGACCACTTAAAATGTTTTAAGCTTAACTATATTTCGGTAGTAATATGATAGGAACAAAAACCACATTGAGTATTAATGATTTCTTGTTTTAATTCTAGTAAGAAAATAAATCTAATTTTATTATTTTCTAAAGTTATTTGCTTCGGGAGCTAGTGAGAGTAATAGGTCTATATTTTCAACACATTGGACATCTCTTTCTGGTTTGAAAATAGGAATTATTATTGCCAATAGCCAGGTATGTGGGAAGACATTGAGTAAATATATGGTTAAACAATAGGAGCGAAAGTTGTTGGAACGATTTATGGACATGCTTTTTAATATGTTGGTCTTCGCTCCATTAAGTATTGGAGTTATTGACGATTGTATGTATTGAATAATGGCCAGTTAGCCTTTTGTGTGTTGAACCGATATATTTGTTTACGGGATGCGGTGGGATGGATAAGTTCTATTTGGATAGGATAGTGGTCACTTCTAAGTAGGTCATCATGAACGACGTACTTGAATTCAAGTTGACAGGTCAGAGAACAAATAATTAGGTTCATGGCGATGGAAGTTGTTTCACAGTGGAAATGGGTGTATTAACTTGAACTGAGTAGAGTGATGTCAAGTGTCAGAAGCAGACGTTCTACCAATCTACCACGAGCATTCACGGTATGACCTCACCCAATGGTGCTTCGGGCGTTGAAGATGTAGTGATTCGCATGGCTCGCACTACATATGAACACAACACAAACGAGGCTAGCTTTCGTCGACCATTGAGAACACAAGATAACGGAAGTGAATCCAGCGACGAGGCTAGGTTTCTGTTACATACGGAAGTTCAACGTCGACCAATGATTGGTTCCGCTCAGGCAGCAGCGCCCAGCCAACTGCCCTATATAAGGAGGCTGCAACGCTCTGTGTCACGGAACAAACCCCAGGGACAGACCCCCACCACTCAATACATGTGCGCAGAGCGCTCATTTCTATTCCCCTCCTAGTATCCCTTTCCGTTTTACTCCTATACTTAGGTACACCCTGTGCCAAACTCTCTCTCAAATCTTTCCTATTGGTACCGACCACCACCACCTGTGCCACGAACTCTCTACCAAGCGCTTCCAAAGTCAACATCTCCACCAGGGACTCATCAGCTGAAGAACTCAACTTACAACCAACAGCAGAGCAGAGGAAGCAGAAATCAGCCATCCCGTCAGCGGACAGGATGGGCTCAAACAACCCACGCACTACCAAGAACCACATGTTCCAACTATATTTCATGACAATCATGATATATGCATAGGTTTTCATATTCCAGGGGATGTATGAAGTATATGTATTGGGTGCGTGTATCTTACAAGGACGATGTATCATGTGTGAAGCAGCGACGGCGCACCAACTCGCAAAAATAAACAACAGAGAGGCGAGGGCGAGGGCTGAAAGGGAAACATAAGTAGTAGGGTGAGAAGGTCGAAGTGTTATTTTTGTAGCTAAAAGAAGTGTCAAGCAAGAGAAAATTTATGGGTTAGGACCGTCTGATTCTCAAGAATCAGGCAGTCGTGAAACTAAAACTGATTGAAGAGTGGGCAGAGTACATGTCAGACCATTGGACAAATAGGGAGATTAGAAAATGAAATAAAAAGATACGTGGGAGGAGTAAAACTCACATAAAAGCAGTAGTAAGGATAGATGCGGGGACTTGAACTTGGACTGGGGACTTGGGAACTAGATTTCGGCAACGATGTAGGCTATTGGGACTGGAGCGCCATCTAGGTTTAGGCATAGAGGATTTTAGGGGCACCGTGATAAGAGGGAAGATTAGCGGCATCTTTAAGGTGTTATATCGTGAGTGTTAAACATTGTAGCCCATCATCAACAACAAATCTCCAGTATAATGGGCAAGTTATAATATTATTCTCAATGTGATCGAGGTTAGCCACAGGGTAGATTTTGTAAGCTGATGTGAACGCCCATTGATTTAACTAAATTACTCTGTGTGCACATTTAATTATTCAACTATTAAGTATGCAATCGATCCATTAATAGTGCACTGTTAATAGGACATCATGTTGTTATCTATATACCAAAATGTGGTAGGTAACTCATATTTCCCATCTCGTGATGTTTAGAATAACATGTGTTAAATCTTTTGTGTGTATCATTACCCCTCATCTTGCCTTTAAAAAGAAGTACTGGGAACACCATTTACCATGTCATGTATTCAGATGATTAGAGTCCATCTAGTGCCATTACATATGTATGTTTGTTGCACTTAATTATGTTATTAGAAGTATTAATAGAAATATAACGGAATGACAGCATGCACAAAAACCATGCATTAAAACCAAGAATACGTAAACCATGAGAGAGAAAAAACTCATCATTATGTAATTAAAAGTAGGCAGATAAAACTTTTACCTTTTTTACATGGATTACATCAATCAATAATAAATAAATTAGATATTATTAACCAATTTTAACACGTATCGCTAGATATACACGTCCCGGCAAGATGTCAGTACGCCGGTTCTCGACGTCAAAAGGCACACAAAAAAGAGCAACAATTAATAAATATTTATATGCCTAAATAACAACTATTAAACCCATCCTGCCTTTAATTGCCTTTTTTCCTATTGGGTTCCTCGACGGTCCCTCACTACCTCAGGCGTTCACTCCGAGTAGGATAAAGATATTCAATACCTACTCGGAGCTAGGAGAAGTCTGAGGGTTGGGACTGAAGAGTGATAAGAGAGATCACTATAAAGTCTCATGGTGAGGAACAGCTGATGCACCAGCGTATCCAGGTCTTCATAGGTGACACGTGTTTGTGGAAGGAATAGAAAGCACATTGAAAAGTCTTCTTGTGGTACATCTGTGCGATCACAACTCAAAGGTTTGAGTTTAATTTCAATACTTTGAACGATATTGAGCGGTGGATTAAGACTGCAGTCCCTCGCTCATGATCATTATTTCTAATAACGTTCGAAGCAAGGATTTTGTAATGCGATGGTGGGTTGGGTTGCTAATTTCACAATGGTATCTCCTGTGCACACATGTACAGACGTACACATTCGTGTAAGAATATTTTTGTTGCATTGAATTTTGTTCTGTACGATTGTAGATTCCATTGTACGAATAAATTCAACATTAATATTTGCTTCTTCCTCTGGTCTCAGCCCGCACGATACAGGCAACATCACCCGCCTAAACATCCCTCAATTCCCAGCCATCACACTAGACAAACTCAAACACTACGAACATTCACACAAAAAATTCCACGACACACAAAAATCAACATGTATCATCTCAAAAACCTACCACCCAACATGCTCCAATACTTGATAATATTATACACATTCAATGAAGCACTCTCCGCGGGATATTTCTCAGACAAACTTTAACATGTCAGCGTGGTTTTCCTCCCAAAACCGTCCACCTCACAACACGAGGTAAAAACTACAGTCCAATATCACTACTCGACACACACACACACACAAGAAATATCTTGACGAAATCTTTGCTTACAGACTCACAGACCACGTTACCATACACATGTCCATCACGGCTTCAGGCATGGAAGAAGAACACACACACTGCCTTCGCCACACTACACCAGAGCACATCCACCTAAACTAGCGATGTAGAACCAACATCATTTTACTGCACGTGTCCAAAGCCTTCTGGAAAGTCTGGCACAAAGGTCTTAAGTTCCAACTCACACAATTAGACATTCATCCACTATTCACCAAAATCTTTCTTGACTTTCTCTCAGATCGCACCGCAGCGATCGAAATAGCACATTACACAGGACCACCTTTCTCCATAGAATCAGAAGTACCACAAGGAGCAGTTCTCTCCCCAACACTATACGACTTCTACACACACGATCTCCTTCCGCCCATACCTAATAGATCGCCTTCGCAGACGACATTACACAGATCACATTCGGCCACCACTCCCACAACATGGCATTGCGCCTGACAACTTGTGCAATAGATCGAACTAATGCCTATGAATAGAAATGGTAAATCCAAGCAAACACAGAAAAATTTAAACCAATAGCCATTAGCCGCCCAAAACAAAAACTTTTCATATACCACTCACTCCTTCCATATAAGTCAGGCTAAATCCTTGGTCTGCATTTCAGCTGCCGAGGATACACTCCACATGACACGCAAAGAAAAGCAATAGCACTAAATAATCTCTCCCGCCTATACAGCTTCTAACACATGCCTCTGATACAAAGAGCAAACTATACCTAACCTTTGTACGCTTAGCACTCATCTACCCAGCAATTCCACTTAACACATTATCGGCCCATTCTATCTCACGACTCCGAGTTCAAAACAAAGTCACAAAATTCATCATAAACACAGACTGGCAAGACTTCAACACGTCAGCACAATAACACTGCCAAACAAAATTACCAATCATTAACACCCACCAACACGAATACGCTAAAAAAATCTGGAACATTGAAAACATGCACCCACAACTATACCTACACCTCACATTTCCACACACGTCCCGTCAAATAGCACATAGAGCTTTCCTTAGTTCAAAAACAAAAATAAAGTGACAGTACAACGCCAAAATACACGTAAAGCACTTCCCCGACGACTCCAGCACCAGACACACCTTTGGGGCACCACATATACGTCCACCAGACGCTGAGCCCCAACAGGCTAGATTCGTTGTTTTTTTTGTTCGCATAGCCCCAATTGCTTCCACGCCTTCTTACCGCGTACTGCAGACAAACACATAAATAACTATGAGCCCATAATTCCTTATAGGAACTATCCAAATCCCTGACGGGTAATCCAACCCAATCCTCCAACAAACCTTCAGGAATAAACCCCTTCCACTTAAAACATGTGCGCAATGCGCATATTTCTATTCCCCTCCTAGTATCCCTTTCCGTTTTATCTTCTATACAGTGGAACCTTGAGATACGAGTTTAATTCAATCCAGCACTGAGCTCATACAGTGAATTTTTCGTATCTAGAACAAACTTCCCCATTGAAAATAATGGAAATCCATTTAATCCGTTCGCAACCCATAAATGGTTTCTGACACCGAATTGTCTTTCAACTGTTTCTCGTTAATCCGCACCAACAACAGCTTCTCAACATCTTCTAGGAGTTTTGGACGGTACTTGGAAGTCACAGTAACTCCTTTGGCCACATCAAGTTTCTTAATTTCTTCCTTCTTCAGGATAGTGCATATCGTCATGTTGGACGGCCGTAAATATTCGAAAGTTCCGTTGCTCTAACACCACTCTCATGTTTATCTATGATTTCTTTTTTATTTCAACGGTCATAGTTTTTTTGCAGCACTTCTTGAGGTAACACTTCTTGGAAGGCATCATGGAAAATTATTTTCACGTTAAATGCAAAAATACCATGAAATCACGAGCGCACAAACGCGTAGATCCTCACGCTACGAGAGATCAATGGACACTGATTCAGAAGGTGAATCCGGGTCGAGGCGGATCGGAAAACGCGCGTCACGTATACCCACAGCCTGGCTCGAGGTTCGTTACACGAGCTAATGATCGTATTTAGAGCAGAATTTCACTCATACTTTCGTCGTATCTTGAATTTCTTGTATACAGAGCTGTTTGTATCTCGAGTTTCAACTGTATTTAGGGACATCCTGTGCCAACTCTCATATCTTTCTTTCTGGTACCAATCACCACCACCTGGTCGTGTGCTAGACTAGGTGAAGGTAATAGTTGTCCTTTATTCGGTTGTGTTCCCATTTGATGATGAGAGGCCTTTGACGCACATTCATAGTGGGTTGTGAGTTTTTTTCTAAGAGTAGCTGGGTATTCGGTTTCGAAGGCAATTGAAACAATTAGGCGTGTCGCGCCTCCGGAATGTATATTTTGGAACCTTCTTTTTTTGCTGTCGAGTTGTATCTATAGTTGGATCTGTAGGTCTGAAGTTCTGTTTTGAGCAAGTGGAATCTGACTTTTTCTGTTTTGGTGTAAGGTACTGCGCAAACTATGAATAGAAATGGCAAATCCAAGCAAACATAGACCCCCGGAATGTATATTTTGTCGCGCCTCCGGAATATATATTTTGGAACTTTCCTTTTTTCTTGTCGAGTTGTATCTATAGTTGGGCCTGTAGGTCTGAAGTTCTGTTTTGAGCAAGTGAGGTCTAACTTTTTCTGTGTTTTGATGTAAGCTACTGCGTGAACTCTTAATGTACCAGTAGGCATACCACCAGCCGAGTCTGTCTTTTGGGCTTTCGTGGTTTCGTTAGGTGCAGTGGATGTCAGTGTAGTCATGGTTTCGGTTTGACTCGTTATCTCGGCGTCAGTTTGACTCTTAATCATTGCGTCAGCTAAGCTTTTATTGAACAGATGAGCTTTGGCGAGAACATTTACTGGCTCTGGGGTAATATTTACTGGTCTGGGGTGCCGTTTGCTTCTCTCTGTCAGTTGTTAATTTTCCCAGAGGTAGAAGTGCGAAGTTCTGAGGCTTCTGTAAAATTATCGACTTTGCCTTATCGGCGCATTGATGGTAGATCTTGGCTCTTGCAGTACCGGATTGTACATCCTTTGATAGTCTAGTGATCTTTGCAGGACTACTTGCATGACTTCTGGGCGGAGGAGTTTTTCTTTCATTTGCGTGGACAGTACTTCGTTCTCTACTGCGTACTTGGAGCCCTTCCTATCGTTAAAATAATGCTCTTGCGCACAGTGAAAGCAGCAGACAGGATATCACAGTCGACTTTTTTGTCCTTTTTCCACATTCGGCGCTAGTTTTGACTTCACAGCAATAGTACTTTGCTACATGGCCACATCGTCGACATCTGAAACATTGCTGTGTTTTTTTTTTGTATTGTTCAACAACTTTACTATGAGGTAAGAGGAGAAAAATAGTTTCTGGAAAGGTGTGTTCTTCAAAAATAACTATGCAAGTATTAGTAGCTATTAATTCACCGTCACGTTCGATTTTATTTGCTGAACATTAGTAATCCCTGGTCTTGCAATTTTTACCTCAGGTGGCCTTCCGAGCACCCACTAATGGCTTGGCTGCACAACGCCTTTTGCACATTCAAGGTGCGGTGTGGGGACACTACAACGGAGTTTCCAGCAATGTGCGTTATATTATAGTTTCTTCGCATGTTCCTCTGAATGGGTAATAATTAATAATGAGCTCTTCCTTCAGTTAGTTTGCTAAGCTCGCCTATTTGGTTGTTGATATCTGTGTTAATTTGGGTAACATTCAGGTACCTAGTAATATCCAAATTTAAACAGTTCAATGTTACGAACTTCGTATGTATAATAAGGGGTTGTCTCCTGCAATTCTGCGTTGTAATTCATCAACAGTCGCAGTAATCATTGCAGATTTCCCTTAGGTGTATTCAAGAATTAGATTCCCTTTAGTCATGGCGTGATGGCTAGGTATTGAATTTAATCCTCTTACGGAACGAGTAGGTTTAAAGGGCTCCAGTGTGCATCCTGAGTTTCACCTACCAGGTCCTGCAGCACTCGTAGATTTGTTTTGAAATGGTTTTGGTACTGGAGGCAATATTGGGTAGTCGTCCTTTGTGATATCTGCCAGTAGCATATCTATTGAATGAGGTGGAATTTTAAGGTTGTCACCGTCTAGTCGTGTTTCAGGTTGAGCAGTTTCGTAAGTATCTAAGGTTAAATTAGTTTATTTTCCCCTCTCCTCCCCCTGAACCCGTACAGAGTTCACTGACAAGGAGAGCCCTATTGTCGGGCACATGTAGTCCCTACGAAAACTCTTAATAAGTGGAGGTATAGCGTTTGAACGGATGAATACAGCAGAATGTTGCACATGACTTGATCAGTGGAACGCTCCTACTCCCCACCGACGTTTGAACCGCCCCCGTCTCCTTCCACCCGCCCATCAGCTAACCATAGCCTTGCACGACTATTAAGCCAACAGATCGGGTCTAGGTCCTTGTCAGCCTCCATTAATCCGAGAGAAACGTCATTGAGTGTCCATTTTGACAACCAGTTGTCAACGTGGTTGTCTGTGAAGCCATTCCAGTTAGTGTGGCTTCTCTACCCAAGCCTGGCTGTCATGGTTGAACCTGAGACAGCATAGCCTTGGATTTCATTGGAACACATAAACCCCTTTCCCGCAACAAAGACAGGATAGAGTAAGGGGGATATACACTGTATTTAATACTGGAACCATGCCGATAAAATAACGAAAGGAAAAACAAAATAAGCGGATCGCCACAATTCTACGGTACTTACTACGAGCATTTAACTATCCAAAGTTTTCAGCTAAACCGCCAACGTGAAAACAATGATTGAAATTAAAACTATAGACCATGCTGCGTACCGATCCTAATGGTTTAAACGAAATTCATGTAAATCCTTTCAGGCTGAGTGCTTGCCATAAGAACATTCGACAGGTTTTGTGATAACGAATTAATAAATAAATAAATAAGGTAAATTAGAGTATTATTTCAATTAGATTTACTTGACGGTATTCAATAAACCGCTCTCAGCCTTGAAAATGCTATCAGTTTCTTTTAAAATTGAAAACAGAAACTAAAGCTTGAAGAAGACACAAATCATCGTATACACCCATGAGAGAAGGCAATGACGCGATACATTGGTTAATCTTACGAGAAAGAAACGGAAAATACAAACAAAGGCTCAACTAGTTAATGAAATCATAAATAAGTATCGTAGTGACTGCACAAGAAAAAAATTAGTCATTCAAAATCGAAAATAAACTCATGTATGAAGTATATCGCAAACTTTCTTTCTCTACCTCTTTCAAGAAAGACAGAAAAAATAAAACAAAGCTTAGGCTTACAGAACCACAAATAAAATCAAAAAACCGTTTTCAGCGAACCTGTTGCTAATTCTGGATTTGGTGGCTTGACATACTAGAGTAAAGGGGAATGTCGTCACGACATTAGATGTGTCAAACCCCTGAATTGTGCCAGAGTTCCGTGAAGGCACAAGCCTCACATATACTTTGTTCATGTATTTTTTCTCATACAAAATTCTGTTTTATATTATTTTCAATTTTGTACTCTAACGTACTGTAGAATTTTTTATGGCATGGCAAAAAAATTGGAAATTCATATTTCGAATAGAAAAGTATTTCATAAAATTTTAGAGTTGAATATAGTTCTATATACTACTTGCTATAATCGCAATACTGCAGCTGTAAAATCGAAAATCATTCGAAGTGTTGTTAGCAAACACCAGTGCTTTTCCACTATAGCAGGTTTAGATTTATGAGCGTGCAGAGTTTGTATTATTTGGATATGTAATGACGTTACACAAAATTTCAATATTCGAATAACGAACACTATTAGAGGATTTACAGACATGATGAATGCAAAAATTATAATATTTGGAACCACAATATTTATGAACTCTAATTAGTGTTTATGTTATTTCAGTCATGCCAATATAAGTTCTTGAAGAACTTACTCTTCTGCTGCATTTCTACTCGTAAATATATTGGTTCTGTTTAGACTACTGACTACTCCTATCGTAGTCGCTGACGCTGCTCGAATAGGTGATGCATCCACGTTACATTGCTTTTTCACTGTAAAATTTACCAAATGATGAACTGGGCGTATAATTCAGAGAAAGTTTTAGTTTTTCCTCCTACAAGCATGGCTGGTGGTTATTTCAACAGAAGAATTCTTCATAGTTAAAAGATGTTTACAGTAGAATGCAAATTGCTGAAGGTAATCAGATAGAAGTTCTGAAACTTAGACCAGAAGTTATTAATTACCAATTACATCATCAAGGAAGGTAAAACAGGCGTACAACTAACCAGCAGGGAAGGCACAACGGGCGTACAACTGACCAACAAAGAAGGCACAGCTGCACAACAGGCTGCTGCAACCATCAACAGCACGAAAGCAGTCGCTCCGACGGTAACCACCACGTCTTCCATGCGCTGCCAGCACCGCGTGACACACAACACCACAGCCACCACCGACGCAGCGGTCACGCACCCGCACACCACCACCAGGTTGTGGGCAGTCGCCGGCCGTGGAGGCTGAGTGAACGACTCCTTTTAATATTATCATGGTTTAATTAATATCCAATTGAAATTAAATTGTTTCAATAATATTAATAGAAGAAATATTGTTCCTTTCATATTTCATTGAACCTTGATTGTTTCATTGATATCTAATCGTACCTAGATTGATAAATATTTACTAGAACCAAGATTGTTTCATAAACATTTAATAGAACCAAGATTGTTTCATTAACATTTAATAGAACCAAGATTGTTTCATTAACATTTAATAGAACCAAGATTGTTTCATTAACATTTAATAGAACCAAGATTGTTTCATTAACGCTTAATAGGTGTAATATTGTTTTCTTATGTTTATAAATTAAGATTGCATTAGTATCTAATACAACTATAATTCTTTCATAAATATCCTACAAAACTGAAATGATTTCATTATCATCTAAGAGAACTAAGATAATTGTTTCATTAATGCCTCATAGAAACCACGTTGGGAAAGAATATTATACTTTGGAAGGCAATTTCAAAGATTAAATTCAGATGAAACTAATCTATCCTTCATGTTGATAAATTAACCAATGCATACGCATGCAATAACTACATATACGTCTTATCATGCAACTGCAACTGCAAACACATTCATTGCAACGGCTGCCTGAGAAGCAAAAACCAACTGCATTATAATATGCGGAATGAAGTCTTGACACAATATACAATATATGTATAACTGCCAGTCATGCAGTTGGGTGATATACATAAGAAAAAGTATCTCCAGTTTTGCATTTCGTGCTCTGTATCGAAATTTGCACTTGCGATAGGGTAATTTTAATTAGCATTGGACATTTTATATTTTGAATGAGAAATACAATGAGAACAAAGAAAAATGTCAACGTCGTTGGACGTGAATGACAATGCAGGAGCGCTGTGGTGGTCGGAGGTTCAGTTCGTGTCCCATTTGTCTGAGCTTAACCATTTGAATACATTTGTGTATTACTCTTGCAGTGACGATTTCCAGCTGCAGGAAGTGCCGTTCGTTGCTGGTTATCTCCTCAGCCGTTGGTCTATGCACTGGAGAATATGGACGAGACTCAAATTGAGTGGATTCTATGCTCTGCAGCAGATTGCTCCATCTTCGGCTGCTAACGTGACGTGCTACTTCTTTCTTGTTGTCACCTGCCTCTGGTTACAGTTTTTATCTGGAATTTCTTTCCTCTTGTTTTGCTGTACTCCTAGCACCAGTCTTCTTATGACGACTCCACATAAAACTAGTTAATAGAGAATAAATAAATCACTTTAGATTTGAACTGAAACGTTAAACCTCTAGAGGGGGAATTCATCTAATATTGAGAGCGCTCTTTTTACTATTCTATCCCTACATTACCACTAGTTAAATTGAGTTTTCCTCTCGTTTCCGGAAGCCAATTTTCTACAATTCTTTACTGTTTTGATGGAGTACGCTTCTTTTCCTGTCTTTGCTTCTAGTTAAATTTCTTACCTCCTTCAGTTTTTCACTAAAAGAGCTCGTATCATTCAGGTTAGTGCGAATAAATATTTCATCGAATTATTGAAATAATGACAATATTCTGATGTACGGATTTATAAAGTTTTCAAAGGAACCGGAGTAAGTGATCCTATATGTTCTCTAAAGTAGACGCAGAATGGGTGGTTAATTTCTACTTCTTGGTGGCGACAGTCTTACTATTTCCGTCTAATAATCCTTACCCTCAGCTTGGTCGACTACCACCAGCTTGGTCGACTACCACCAGCTTGGTCGACTACCACCAGCTTGGTCGACTACCACCAGCTAGGTCGACTACCACCAGCTAGATCGACTACCACCAGCTAGATCGACTACCACCAGCTTGATCGACTACCACCAGCTTGATCGACTACCACCAGCTTGATCGACTGGTGAGAGACCTCGCTTGCGATGCAAGAAACCTGGGTTCGAGGCCCGTTGCCGCGGTGGTCAGTTTGTGTATGACCATCGCTTGGCCAGAATTACTGCATGGGACTTGGGTACCAACCCAAGAATAGGCCAAAAGGTTCGTTCCTATCGCCTCATTCTATTTTCTATTTCAAAAACTATGGTATGTCTGCTGTTATGGAATTCTAGATATTGATGACGTAGAAATAATATAATTCTTTTTTATCTTAGAATTTCATTTGGTTTATTAACAAGTTTTTATTTTAACAAAAAAATGAATTTTGGATCTACTCGTCATGCTTCAACAGAATTCGAGTGCGTTTTTTCATGTTCAGGTTGTCGCCGCCGAAATTTCTTACGCCTTTTAATCGCAGGAGCCCAGTATATGTTTGCAACGATTTCTGACTGGCAGCGGTTCCTGTGGCTGAGATCTTGCATTCATGTTCCAGACCTCAAAACACTGACGGAAATCGGGCCTTGTGGTGCTGAAGCTCAAGTCGTTCTCTCTAGTTCCTTACTTTGTTAACGTTTCTGACTCTTGCAGACCTTAAGATTTTTTATATGTGAATTTTCTTTAGTCCGTAAGAGGTTAGTTTTATTGTAGGAATGGCGAAATAATTGCAAACTTAAGTGTAGCTAACTTAAACAAATTGTTAAGAATTGTGAAATGAAGCATCGTACCTGCAGTTTATCACTGAAATTTAAGCGTTAGAGACTGAAATTTGATCTTTGAGCTCATTTCAGTTGCTGATGGCAAATTTAGTCCAATATTAAATGTTCATGAGAGGCTAGTCTAAATACATAAACTATTGAATTTACAGAAGTTTTTTCGAAGTAAAGAAATGAATTCAAGTAACCATAATTTTTAATCCTGAAGTATCGTAGTTATTTGTTGAGGTGCACG
Source organism: Trinorchestia longiramus (assembly GCA_006783055.1). Classification (NCBI taxonomy): domain Eukaryota; kingdom Metazoa; phylum Arthropoda; class Malacostraca; order Amphipoda; family Talitridae; genus Trinorchestia; species Trinorchestia longiramus. The sequence continues at coordinate 26,286 of VCRD01002081.1, forward strand.
TTTGCAATACCCTGTAGACTGGAGTACAACTGATACTAACGGAAAGAGGTTACATCCCTCTGATGCAGTGCGCTGTCTACTAAATGTAGCACCTCAAAGTAAATTCACGAGCCCACTCGAGAAGCAAGTTATCAATTCAGAAACTTTTTTGTATACGCGTGCGGTCAAGACCTGATATTACAGAAATGAAGGTCTCAACAAAACAGACGGTCAGCAGAACGCACGACCAGCAGAACACATACTCTGTAGAACAGGCACCCGGCATAACATGCACTTAATTAAATATTTACTCACTTGCAGAGGTAACTCATTTTCACCAAGAACTGCCAGGTGCCGCACAAACACAGTGAACGACCCTTCAGTCGGACAGCTGCAAGTCACCTTTGCGTTCTCTGTGACAACTTCGTCCCGTGCTGGACCTGAGCACGCAGTCCAACTTGATGCTTTGCCCAGCTGTCCACACTGTAGAGCCTCTGGGTGACCTCTGTTGATTAAATGGACTATACTTGCATAGTTGAACTTCGCACAGTTGTATTACTTTGTCACTGCGGACGATTGACAAGGTTGTGCTTTACCAAGTTGTTTCACAGGGTCATTATGATAGCCTAGCTAAGCAGTACTTGACTAAAATACCCTGCGAGTGTTAAAAATGTGTTTGACGAGGTTCGTATTGCTCGTTTTAAACACAATCATTGTAAACAAAATGTTGTCGCTGCAGTTGTGTGCCGCTTATGGTGAGATTTTGATTGCGATGACTGATTGAAAAAAGGGCAATCATTTACACTCCTTGTCTTTTCACGTCCATCTTTCCCGAAAAGTGATATACTTTTGAGTGGTCGATCTATCAGAGCCAACAAATCCCTCACGTACCAGTCAATAGTTATGTGATCATACAATCACTAACAAATAAGTGATTCGATATTTTTTACAGTAAACAAATGGATATCCTGTTGAATTTTAGTATCTATGATACGAGACTTGACAACAATAAAGTGTCCCTGTATATACTGTGGAATATAATCGGCACCAATGTTAATACTAGATTAATTGGGCCTTATACTCGTATGCCAACCACAGCTAAAAATTGCAGAGTGGAACCATTATATTGATCCAATTCGCAATACCAAAACTCCATTGTTGGTATTTCGCAACATACAGGGTGACCCAAACGTAAAATTATCTTAAACTTTATTATTATCCATTACTATCTAGAATACCAAAAGAGTTAGATACATGTACGCAACAAACAAAATATCTATCTTATGCATGCAACTGGTATTGTAGACCCGAAATAAATAATACTCCAGTATAGTGGAAGCTCGAGATACGAACAGCTCGGTATACGAAAAATTCAAGATGCGAGGAAAGTATGAGCAAAAAATTCTGCTCTAAATACGATTATTGGCTTGCGTAACGAGGCATGAGCCAGGCTGTGGGTATACGTAACGTGTGTTTCCAATCTGCCTAGACTCGTATCCTGTTCTGAATACGAGAAATTCGCTATACGAACTCAGTGCTGAAACGAGTTAAACTCGTATCTCCAGGTTCCACACTAATACAATTTTGGTTAACTTTTTAAAGTCACTCCGTAAAACATTCCGTTCTTCGAAATGACTGGTATTTTTCCTCTATATCTATCATTGCAAAATAACGTAGGCTACAGGTACACCTGCACATGTCAGATTCAGACCTGGTGAGGTTGTGTAGAGGTTGTAGGGCTGTTCGCAGGATGAGCTGGAGCGTGACTTTCGATTTTGGCGCATTGGTTTGAAAAACATGACCACCCACGACCACGACACCAGCAGCAGTAGCAGCAGCTCCAAATATATGGTTAATTTTTAAAGCCCACGAGTCTTGCCTGTGTGGTCAGATCATTCCAATGTAGTGAATTATTTGACCGAAATTTACCGTGAAAAACGCAACACCGGCTCAGATACTAATGAATACTCGACGCGGAGGCGATATGAACACAACAGATTTGAGACCGCGGTTCGATCCGACACTTTTTGGGTGACCCATCATAAAATGAACCAAAATCATTTTTTGTACACATCTAGAATACTAATTTCACAAATACTGTATCTAAAATACCAAAAATTATCATGAATACTAAAATCGATATTCTAATACCAAACTGATACTTCAGATACTTATAAAAATAAAATACCGGTGAATTTTACTTTTTTCGGTCCTCCTGTACATATACATAGTATAGAAGATTAGATCGGTTGGATCTCCAACGAACACCTGGATAGAGTCTGTAGCGATGCGTCAGTCGCGAATGAATCTTAGTCACCAGTCATTTTGTTCAGCTACATAAATATTCTGGGCTAATCGAGAGACAGCATGAGAGGTGATGGCATTTAAAATTGAAATGACCCACGCCAGTAGCAAACTAAGAAAGTACTGTGAATTACTACAATACTCTTACAGAGAGAGCAATACTGTTTGCGGGTAGTTTTCCCTGATAGATTACTCATGAATTTTATACTAAATCCTACAAGCGTTTACATTTCCACCTCCATGTTCCCAAAAAAAAAGCAAAATATATCAGTTTTATTCAGATATATCACACAGTACAGGGCATCGGGCTTTCGAATTTTAACGCTAAGATCTTACGATTAGTGATGGTGCTCTTAGCTCCCGTCTTCTCGGTGCTAGTTCTTCCTCAACACGCATAAATATATTATCCTCCCCTTACCGAGCAGAAAAATCTTCTTCACCTCCTCCTAACACGCAGAGTATTCTCTTCGCTTCCCTTTATCACGCAGAGCAGTGAGAGCAATATCCTCGTCCCTTGACCAGCAAATAAATATATTCCTCCGCTGACACGCAAGGCAACATCCTTCCACCCAAGACGTAGATCTACTCGTCACCCTAAAAGTCCCCCAGTGCCACTCACGAGAAGGGGGGCAACATGGCGGTGCTTTTGAAAAGGAGCAGTCCAGCACTGCGCAGGGAGGGAGCCTCAGAGGCTGACAGGTCCGACCACTGCACCGTCACTTCGACAGTCACGTCTCTGCAAGAAGAACAGATAATTATGCGAATTATTCATGCAAACTCTGATTAAAAGTTTTGGAGATTGTAGCACATAACTGTATCTTGATGCAAGCATTTCAAAAATCAATCTCTAAAAGCTCGGGCGTACATACTGCACTAAAGCCTGTGCATCACTAGAAATACCGAATAGTACAGTTAATAAATTCAGCCACATTTTAAAGGCAAACTAAACTGAGAAGATTAGTCGTAGTAAATAGTTATGAATATAAAAATTATACCGACAAAATAATTCCTGCAGCAAGTTTCTGAACATTCATTGTTCAACCTTTCCTGGAAAATGAAGAAGAGAAGACCATTAAAATATCACTTTTACACATACATAAAATTAAAAAGATGTTTCGGCAAAACATCTCGAAGTTTAACTGACATCACTTTTAAACATATTGGACGGTGAGGGAAGGGGCTTCATATTATTACTACATGATGCCCAATTTCTTAAATTCAGGATTAAGCCAGAAACAAAAATACGCGAGAAACTCAAATAAATTTCGTCGTTGGTCACTCCTTAGTTGAATATAAAGCAGTAATATTTGAAGGTTGGATATCAATATAGTGACACTTCGAGTTTGTTTCAAATTGAAATCCAGTAATTTTGAACATTGCTAACTGTCTCTAATAACCATCCGTTCACAACACGGGTGGCTGCGTGACTCTTCACAGAAGATAGAAAATTCAGCAATGTCTTTACTCCTGCTAGCCACGGATCTTTTGCATGCTAAAAAAAAAACTTTTTGATTTCTTACAAGAGTACTTGAACCATTTCATAAGTTTTTAAATGATTGAATACTCTTCTTTTCGTTTGATAGTAACATTGAATATAGACTCCAGCTTCCTCGTGCTTTCAGCACAGTTTTATTGCTGATTCTCTCAGACGTTTTTAACAAACTCTGAGGTCTTCACACGGTGGGATCGAGTCTTTCTAATCTTCAGATAAGTGCTACTGGTGTCTTTCAACCGCTTTATGAACAAATAAGGTTCTGATTAGCAACACGTAGTTTCGCTTTTCCAAATTTGGCTTGGGATTTTGTTACGATTATACATTGTACATTAATCATAACACTACATGAAAGTCGAATAGAATTGACTTTTACGTGGAAATTACTAAAAATTAATGCTAACATACGACAGCATTAAAAACAAAATTGAAGTATGTATTGTTGAAAAAATTCTATTAGATGAGAAATTATATATCAACAGTTTGACGTGTCTCCATGTACTTAATTGCAAGTCATCAAGGTCCAATTCTGACCATTGCTAAAAAAAGAAGCGTTGAGTTATGAAAATTCATCACCAAAAGTGAAATAGGCACAGATATTTAATATACATTTTTAGTAAAACTTAAACGAGTAATAGAATCCATTACCTAGTGATTTACTAAAACAATTATAAAATGGCTCTATGATCTATCGAATCACCACTATTATACATTTATTGATCGACTCTGCCAATTAGAGGTGTGCTCCGTCAATTAAAAGGAATGAATGAATCAATTAATTTTTGAACTGTCGACTGGCTCCATCAATTATTGAGTGGCTGTATCAATAATCAAATGCCTTTATCAATTATGACTATAAATTATCAAGCGTCATTGGTTCTATCTGTTACACAGGTCAACAAAAGAACATTTTTGAATATTCCTTCAACTTCATTAGTCAAATCTTATTAACATTGGTGCAAGAAAAATGAATATGACAATGAAAAGCTTTTACTAGCTCTAGTGTCAGTGATGTTTAATAGGTAGAAATATTTAATTTTAACGGATGAAAACAAAAAGATGCATTTTAATTGCATATGCCAACAACATTGAATGTGAAATTTAAGTTTTTATAATGACAGTTACATTCTAAGAGTTCAATATTGACGGATGAATACCTGGCAGGGAGTTCGGTGTGAAGAGAATCATACGGTGGCTTCATGATATAGTTTTCTTTTGGCTTGCCTATTGTAAGTGAATTCCGGATCATCCCTATATATAGGTAGATCAGTAGGAATGTGGAAGCGTAACTTCATTTCAACGGACCTGATATCTTTGTTCCATTACAGAAATATCCTGATGGAATATTTCTCCGTATTCATCACTGACAGCTCGACAACTAGGAGGAAAAAGTTCAGGTGGGAGCAGGGAAAATGGGGTTTAAGAGGCATGTTGCATTAGACCTGATAATATTTCCAAAACAAGCGTCGCCAACTGAGTATAGGTATCATCTTTTTTATAGCCTAAGAATCCATGTAAAACTACCTTTAAGGCTTCCCAACCTTCCTTCTCTTTCCCATCTAAAATTCAGGTAAATATAAGATCCTTTACAAGTTGTCAAATTTCTGGTCCAACAAAAATACTTTCCATAACCTTTGTATTACTCAATCTAGAAAATTTGTTTTTCAAGTACTCAAAGACCTGTACTTCCTGGTTCATCCTTTTGACAAAATTTTTCATCAGACGCAGTTTTGTATGAAGGGGTAGAAGAAGTACATCTTTTGAATCCATGGAAGGCTCGGTAACATTTTTCTCACTAGAATCAAGATTTCTTGGAGGCCAGTCTGCTTGAATGTAATGTGATTTCCTTTTCCTACTGTCCCACGTACATAAAAAGCAGAAGTATTTAGTATACCCTAGTTGCGTTCTTAAGAGTACATCGATGACTTTGAGATCGCCACAGATTTTTCCGTTGGGCTCAGCAGATTTCATTGAATCGAGGAGGTTTGTCATATTTGTATAACTCTCCTTCATGGAAACTGCATGATCAACAGGAATAGAAAGAAGACGGTTACAGTTCTCAACTAATACAGCTTTCAAACTAAACCGAAAGGAGTTTGTGAATAGCATTCATTCACGTGGATCATAGTTCAAATTCAAACATTTCACCAAGCCACTAGGGTCGCACCGAAAAACCAGATTTTTTTATAAAAAAGGAGCAGATCCCTCTGACATTCTCTACATGGTGAGACGCTGACATCGCGTTATAGAGATTCCATTGTTGTAGTCATGGCCCTAGAAGTTCTGCCTACTCTTTAGAAAAGTCAAGGTTTCGAATGGGACCACTCAATTCTGCTTGAATCACTCGGCGCAATGCATTATCTTTTTCCTCGAAATCTAAGCCGTGGGATGTTGAATGATTTTTGGGTTATTATTCCACACAGTCTCCATTTTCTTTTTTTCTCACTTCTTAATTTCTTCAATGTTGAGGTGAAGTAGGAACCATTAAACTATCTGAATGTGGAATAGGTCGAATAGCAGATGAAAGATTCGGGTATTGAGCTGTTCCGCTTTCCTTCATTGATAATCCTGCTTTTATAGGTGGAGTCAAGCAGACGGAGCAGCCATCCATATGGTTTGAAGACTCTTTCCAAGCCATAGGGCCAGCATAGGCCATAGATAGTTTTTTATTTTTAAGCCATTCTTATAGTAAAACTGAACAAGAGTTGCAACATATATGTGGAGCCCATGACTTATCTTGGTCTCCTAACTTCATACCAAAATAATGCTGATTGGCTGTTTTTACAAGAGGCGTCAGATTGAGTTTATTTTACCAAACATAGAACAGAAATTATTCAGTCAATTAGCGCATTTTCGTGGCATTTTGTTATAAAAATTCTTGCACTTCAAAAGCACTCCAAAAACAGAAATTCTGAAAAAGAAAACCATATAATATGAAACTCAGCCACAGACACACATTATTTTATAACCTACACATCTGGGAAATTTATATCATTTAAGAGGTGTGACAACTCCCAAAAACAAGATTTTCCCCATGCTAAAATATATTCTTAAAAAATTACGTCACTATCTCCAAAGCAGGAGCTAATCGGTAATTTTCATGATAATTTTTTAATTCAGCAGGTGGAAATAGACAACCCCGGCATAGACCCGACAACTCTCATAGTGCCTCTGTATGCTGAAAATTTTACGCTACCCAATGCCACTATCAAGCCTCATTACTCTGATATGTGCCTTATTAGCGGAATCTGATATTTTCGTGCTCATACAGGCAGTTACTACCATCACCAAATAATTTTTTCTAGTCGGGTGCCACTCACTCGTAGCCTGAGGCTAGCAAACGTCCAGATGTCACCACAGGTGTCCCCATGTCACCGATGGTCACCCAATTATAAGTCGTGAAGTTGGCTACGGAGTTGCTGGACTTGAAGGAAGTTGTGCTGCGACGAAGTTTGTCTTTCACCAGGTGATGAAATGCTTCCAAGAACCCGGGCCAATTCTGGAAAATTACAACGCCGGTCACTCGGGTATCAACTATACTCGTGAGTATAACAAATACAGCCCTGTGTCCGACGATAAAAATTAAAAGAAGATCAAGACTATTTGACTGACGCGAATAATGACGAGTAATAGCTTCACAAAAACAGGATTCTCTATGACGTATGATATGAAAAGATCATGGTTCAATCTACCAAGCGTAAAATATATTTAAAACTTATGAACAATCATCATAGACATTATAATAGAAAAAGGAATAATAATGGGTAATATCAAAATTATTTGAATAGTTTTTCAGTCAAAATGACATTACATTATCTATCTACAGAACGAGTATGTACATAAGGATAAGCATTAAATTAAAAAAAAAACAAAAAAATCAAAAATAAATTTATAGGTGACAAACCATAAGTTTGGAAAAAAGTAAGAAAAAAGACCACTCATTGCAATCAAGTTTATACATGACATGTGTATTAATATTGAAACTTCAAATTCCTTATAATTAAAACCCAGAGGTGATGGAATAGGTCGTTCATTAAATATTAACGTCACACAGGCTTCACTTGTCTTACTGCTAGAATTTTTGAGATACATGCTTTCATAAGTTTCCAAAGTGACTTTTCCATTGAATATTTATTTTTATAAAATGATTTACCGTTAATATACTGAAGCGGTAGAAATGCATTGGCTAAAAATGAGATTGCTGATGAATTTAAGTAATACGAAAAATGAAATGAACAAAAGTTCGTGCGTACGTTCTGTGCACCAACGGTGTTCGTGAGCAGCTGTGGAGACATGCTATTTATGTTTCTAAGTCAGAGAGTCAATAATTCAAAGTCTCCTGGATCTCAAATGCGAAGAGTTGGGAATGTGCGCTCACAATATATTTTTTCTCTATCAAGAATGTAAACACATTTGTGCGTATTGCTGCACTTGAGAAACAAGAACGAAATATTTACATAAACAAAGTGTACACGCGCCTCATCGCAACACACTACCTGTATGACAGCTGCTCCCTGGAACTGCGCCAGTATATCTGCGGCTAAAAGAATTTCTTGATCTTCATGTTCACATCTAACTGGCGTCTCGTTTATTAAGTGGTCAGAAGTTTTTGGTTTGCGACGAACCCTTGCTTGAGTTTTTGAGGCACCTATTGTTACAGGAATACGGTGTGCGGTGAACAGCAAAGTCCAAATCAGGTCGCAGGATCCCGGCAAAGCAAACCCAGACGTGAGGTAGGAGGACAACTGGCCCAGCAGACGCTGCTGTGTGCTGGACTTGGCATCGCACGAGTCAAAACCATGGAAAATTTTCTCAGCTCTCTTGATAGCCTACCAGAAACCAAATTAAAAATGCATATTATCTACTCAGTTGCATGATTATTTTAGTGTTGCTTCAAACTCCTATTGTTGTAGCCCAATAAATTTTGAATTCTACAATTGGTCAATAGTTGTTTCATGGGCGAGAAAACTATAAGAAAAAACTATTAGTCTGTTAGATTCTACGGCCCATAGGGCGTATTCAATATGGTCAAAACGATTATTATGACTTTACTTACATGATCTCTTTAAAGACAGTTCAACGATTGGTAAGCACAAAGTAAGAACGAAACATTGAAGAATAAAATTACTCCATTCAGTAACAAATACCTTTGACAAGACGCTTCCACAACTCATTAGTATGTACTACTAGAAGAAAATGGAATAGTTCAGGGAAGAGATGATAGACACAAAAAATAATAAATTGATTAAAAAAATTTCACAGCACGCTCTTGCCACAATTTTCACCCCTAACGTGGTTAACTAGGAGGAGAATCTTTTTCGAACATCTACGTAGCAAATTCTGCCGACAATACCAGACAAATCAGCACACGTCCATTTCTCCATGTCAATAACAGCTATAGCACATCACAGTTCTATTGAAAAGGGGAGGGTACAGTAGATATGACGATCTATTCTACATGATATTCAAAGAAAAAGTTGCCACCGCTACAGAGCACCATATCCCAACAACGCAAATGAAGCCAACCAATAACCCTCCTTGGCTTTTACAAGATATTAAAGTCCTCATAAATGATAAACAACAGTCAAACAGAAGACTTAAGCGTTACCAAACTGAACCCTACCGTAAAGAACATATCCACACCTGCAGGGCTGTTAAGGGAACAATAAAATCTGCAAAGCGAAATAAAAAAATTCCAGCTGCAGCACAAGCCAAACTAACCCGAAAAGCTTCTACAAATATGTAAACACCAGAAGACTCAAAAAACACACTATTGAACTGCTGATTGATCCCGAGGGCTCAACTCAAACGAATAAATAAAGCAAAGCCAGAATTCTTAATACATACTTTACTTCAGTGTTCACTTGCTTAGACTTTACTGAAATATCACAACCTCATACTTTAAATCCTCAGGAAATCCTGACAGATAGCGTATTTACAGTAGAAGACGTAGAAAAACAGCTGAATATTTTAAACCCATACAAGTCAACCGGACCAGAAGGCGTTGCTCCCCGGATACTCGAAGAAACAGCCGAAATAATTAGCCAACCCTTAGCAAACATCTTCACTCGATCGTTTGAAACTGGGATAGTGTCAGAGGATTGAAAGCAGACAAATGTCACTCCTATTTTCAAAAAGGGGAAAAAACACCTAATAACAATCGTCCAATCAGTCTAACATCTGTCATCTGTAAAACAATAGAAAGACTACTCAAAGTCCGTATAACAAAGCACTTTCATGACCAAAATCTTATTAATGACACCCAGCACGGATTCAGGAAAAAACGTAGCTTCCTCACAAACCTCATTGATTTCTTTGAGTACATACGACCGAACAAAAGCAAAGACCTTTATATCTCAACTTTCAAAAAGCATTCGACACAGTTCCCCACGGAAGACTCGTGACCAAAGTGGAAGCTCATGGAATGCAAGGTAACTACTCCCGATGGATACGAAACCGGCTCACGGGTCGCAATCAACGTGTAGTGATTCACGATCAAGCAAGTGATTCAACGCTTGTAACATCTGGAATCCCTCAAGGGAGCGTTTTATGCCCGCTCCTCTTCATCATCTAGATCAGAGGTTCTCAACCAGAGGTAAATTTGCCCCTGGTTGAAAACCTTTGATCTAGATCAGCGATCTTGATGTCGGAATCACCAATAAAATCAACAAATTCGCTAATGACATGAAACTAAGTCACAAAGCATTCACCAAAAGGGACAGAGTAACTAACCAATCAGACCTCAACCGTCTTCTACAGTGGACCGAAACCAGGTAAATGAACTTCAACATTAAAAAATGTTCAGTAATGCACGTTGGTGCAAATAACCGGCATTTCCAACACACGAAGAATGGTATACCCATTAAAGCAGTCCAGCGACAATGAGATCTTAATGTTATTATTGATGAAAATCTCAAACCTGACAAACAAGTGGAAAAAAGCGTCAGAAACGCAAGTAGGATTTTTAGTTTCATTGCACGGAACTTTGAATACAAGTCAAAAAACAGTATTACTGCTATATAAAGCGCTACTCTGGCTACATTTTTAATATGCAGTGCAACTTTGAACTCCTTCCCTATGAAGAGATATCAATAAAATGGAAAAATTCAGCGTAGAGCAACCAAATGATTCCAGGACTCCGCAACCTCAGCTGCGAAAGACGTTTTCAACTGCTTGAACTTATCTCCTTAGAGCAGAGAAGATTGCGAAGGCAACTCATTGAGATCTATGAGTATCTCAACGGCCTTAACGATGTTGCCCTGGAAGGACTTTTCGGAAGAGACGGTAACGTACAAGCCAGAAATAACGGCCAAAAGTTCATAATGAGAAAATTCAAGACATCCCAAGCTATGAAATTCTTGGAACCAGCTGCTCGAAAACATCGTTTCTGCTGGCACTGTGAACATACTCAAAAACGTCTCGACAACTATTGGATTTCGAACTACCCAGTACATATCATAATGTACATATTCTACGTCCCTAACTCCTCGAGCTAGTGTATGATCGTGATACATGCACGTGACAACGATACCTGTGTGTAATTAAAGTGTGTGTACGTGACTGAATTGACTTACGTGATTGGGGTGTACGGGCATGATGATACATTTACTTTAAACGGCATGGGGCATGGGTAGCAACCCAGGAATGGACCAAACGGCTCGTTTCTATTGCTTTATTCTATTCTAGTTGGTCAAAAAGCTGTAAGACTCTTTGAATACTGATGACTGAGAATTCCAGATACATAGAATTCTGCTACATATAATCAGATGGGAGTACGACTTTACACAAGTATTCACGACTCAATAGTTACAATTTATTCTGATATACAGGGTGGGGTATAATTCCTGTTACATGTTTTCAAATCAATTTTAATAATTATTTTGCAAATATCACCCAATGTTATTTTATAAATTTCTTACCAAGAAGAAGCCTGTTCTACTCCTCACTACATTAATTAAGTTCTGAAGTGAAAATTAAATAAACGCTGGGAGAAAATACCCTTAAAATTAGTTCGTACGGCCCTTAAACTTTCCTAAAAGATTTCGCCATGTACTGACGACATAAGGGAAGCATTTTGAACAATTTTTTCGTAGTTGTAGATTAGTATATTACTTACTATTTGTTAAAATCAGACCTTCAAATAAATGTAGATATTTTTCCTGGAAAAAGTCTTTCTTTCGTAACGGCATTTATGCCACACCCTATACATACGCGCTAAAATCAATTAGAACTATACCTTTACGTTAATATCTACATGTCAATAATGGATTGGTAACAAACCCTCCGGCTTTCCTCGAATGACTGATGCAAACACTGGGTGTAGTCAGGGGCCTGCCATACGGGTTTCGCTCTCGCTTGGGCTACGTCAGTAGGCGACGCCGAGGGGGCAGGCGAAGGCAGGTTGGCCCAAACAAACGATGCTTCACCAGCACTTGTAGATTTTTCCGATAGTGACCCAGAAGATGGAAAATTAACGGATGGGGTAGGAGCAGACGAAGAAGATCCATTGATCTGAGTAGCTGCTGTTGAGATTGGTGAAATGGTGAAGGATGGGGAAAGCGGAACGCTTTCCAAAGTGCAAACTCTCTTTGCTTGTCCAACGAACCCGCGAGGACAACCCTGTACAGAAAATTTCCCTTCCTGAAAGCAAAAGAGAAGACATTATTCAAGTCAAGTAATCAAGACAATAAGAAAGATACTATATTGTAATTTGAAACAGGTCCAATTCAATGCATGAAGAAAACAGTAAATTTCACATGAAACAAAAAAATGTTTAAAAACTCTGGCAAGACTACACTCACTGCTCTGCAGAACCATCAAGAACTGATAAGCGAAAATGTAAACATATTGTTGTAATTTTATTTCCACGTTGCTAATCGAGTTCACAAATCAACAATAGCGTTATTGACGTCATTTAGAAAGGTTTCGTTATTAAATATTACACGAATCATGAGACTTTTCAATAAATCGTTACTCACGTACACACACGCGTTACAGTGCATGGTGAGGCAGTATATGTCACCTCATGTGAAGTCCTTTAGCCACTTTAAGCTCTTGTACACTGACGGTAAATTTCTGCGTAGCTATGTTTACTGACAGTCACTTTCCGTACCGCTTTGTCTACTCACAGTAACTTTCGATCCTGCCTTGTCTACTGACAGTAACTTGCCATCAACCGTCGTGTTCACAGCAAGCTACGTTAACTTTGCATGCTGTGAACTCGATGGCAGCTAAAGGTACAGTTGATAAATAACTTAAGTTCGGAGTACTAGGAGTTGGGTTTTAAAAATTGTAATCAATAAACACGTTGGGGCGAAAATAAAGACTCGTTTTAAACCGTTAATTCGAAGGTGATTCAAGTCCTCACTCGAGTCAGAGGCCATAGGACACCTCGTAGCAGGTGGGCTTCACAGGCAGGTTCAAGTGGGCCCAGCAGCCCCACCACCACGGTGGAGTGGGCCTCGGTGGGTCGCAAGAGAGTGGTGGAGTAACTCTCCTGGAAATGCATACAGAAATCACATATAACGCCTAAAATGTATATTGTTGCATGACGACGTTAGAAAATGAGTCCACTGTTGCAGGACTGAGTCAGAAAAATTGTCCATCGTTGCATGATAGTTAGAAAAAATGTCCGTTGTTGGTTGATAATATTAGAAAGAAATATTCGTTACCGCATGATGGTATAATAAAAAATTCCTTTTCTTGCTCGATGATGTTAGAATGAAAATGTGTGATGTCAATGTATTTGGAGAAGCCTTGGGTTTAATTTGATGTCCAATGTATTTCATATCTAGCGTCCCTTTGTTGTCATTTTGACGCATATACAGTACGGCTCAAAATTGGGAAAAATGCAGGGTGCAGCAACATACCTTCTTTTTTTGAAAGGAACTTCTTTTGAAAAAAAGAAGTCATGTTGCCGCACCTTCTATTAAATCTTTCAAATCTTCAAACCTATGAATCATTATTTTTCATTTTCACTGAACGTAAACATACAGTTTTTAAACTATTTCTCAAATTTTTAGGCTGCCTAAATAATACTACCATAGTTATTTAATATTTTATTACTTTTTGAGTCTCTAAAATTAAGAAACAAAACCTTTTTATCTATATATAACTCTAAAATAGATCAGTTTTTATATTTAGTACTGCAAACTTTCTTTCCAATCACTGCAGAGCATCTACGAACGCAGGATTTTTAGCAAATCTCGACATTGAGCGAAAGTAATATTGGCCCCTACATGTTGTAATTTCTGTCACAAATCTTCGAATGTTGTTGGCTTTCTCGCCATAACATTTTTTCCTAGGTTCTTCCATAGGTTTTTTATTGAATTCATTTGGGGTCTCTGAGGAGGCCAGTCTCTAACTTACACTCCTTGATTCTTAGGATAGCCCATAACGAGCTGTGCCTCGTCGCAGGAAGCATTATCCTGCATAAATAGATCAGTGACAATTTCACAATTCGGCAAAACTGGCACTACAAGTTTTTCCAACATATTCTTGTAAACAGAGCCATTTACTCTTGTATTTAAACGCACAAGAGGTAATGTACCCTGGCCTGATATCATACCGAAAAACATCACGCACCCCCCCCCTAAATCTTACAGTTTTCACAATAACAGTTTAATCTCAAACACTCACTCACCAATTCTTGTTCTTACGAACTCTTCACCATCACTACCAAATACATTTAATTTGAATTCTTCACTGAAAAATACTTTCTTCCAATCGTTTTCTAACCAACATATTTCTTTGTGAAGGTCAATCGTGCTACCTGATTGCTTCTACTTATTAGTGGTGTTTTTTAAGGGAGATCTTGCACATAGGCCTATTTCATGCAATCGCCTGGACACAATTTGTCGTGAAACATTTCTACCACGTTTGATTTGGCTCAAAATTTTACCCGGTTAGAAAACTGTATTTTAGTGCTAGGTGTTGCATAACCCTGTCCTCTGTTACTGTTGTTTCCTTCGTCCACCCGGCTTCTTTGTATTAGTTAGCCTACCCGTTTCATCATAAAGTTTCAGAATTTGGCTCACAACACTTTTAGAACGATTTCTCTGTTTAGTAATTCATTCAATTGTATGATTTTTCTTTCGTAATTCCACAATTTCTGCTTTAACAGTTGCATCAACTTAAATTTGTTTTGGCTTGTTTACAAATGTTGTCGTGATGATAAGCAGCCTATTATCTTCTCTATCTTCCTCTGCGATTATGAGAATATGTTACTTCAAAATTTACATGCATTTTTTAAATTTCGTTTCTTAATTTCGGACACTCAAAGAGTAATAAAATGTAAAATAATTATGGTAGTACTAATCTTACGACCTGAAAATTCGAGAAATAGTTTAAGTACTGTTTCTACATTCAGTGAGAATTTTAACAGATATTGATTCACATTTTTCAAGATTTGGAAGCGCTAACATTTTTTCCTTAATTTTGGACGACACTGTATTGCAATACTGGTCCTCGTTTATAGAAGGCAGTGAACTCTCAAAATCCTTCCAGCACAGTAGGGACGAGTAGATGCAGTCGCCAGCATGAGAAGGAAAACAAAACATGAGAATGAAGCCAAACTAAAGAGAATACCGAACCCGCATCTGACTTTCATGACCACAGATAGAAATGTTTCGTCAATATTCCAAAGAATTATCGCATGCTTCCACTACGGTAAATTTTACCCCACGGCAAATCTCACGCTACAGCAAATTTTACGCTATGACAAATTTTGCGCTACAAGAAATTTTGCACTATGGCATATTTCCCGCTAAGATAAATTTCAATTAGATTAAATGAGTGATTTCGTTAACGCTCTTATGGAAGTGGAAGTAAAATGTCAGTAAGTATGACTGTAAAATTTAGTATGTATGTAAAAAAAGAATCATACAAGTTATTTAATCATAATGAACGAATAAATTTCATAGATCATTTCACTTGATTAATGCCATTAAATAATTTTTAGTACAAGCCACACAACTTGTGAGCTTCATACTCTAGGACCTAGAGGCCACACTATTTAAAAGCGAGGTTATTGATGCTAGTTATTTCACTGCATCGAATAAACCTTCAATATCATCAAACGATTAAGAATTTTATAAGCGTGTAAGTTTACTGAACATTTTTACTGTGACACTTCACAGTCTTTTATCGATGTTTGTTTGCACTATTATTTTGTAGCTCTTTATAAGAGCAGTTAAAAATGGGTTGGACTCCAAAAAACCTGAGATCAAAGTCCTCTATCTCTGAACTTTGGTCCACTACTTACAAGAACGTAGTGGACTTTTGCTACACCAAATCTTGTATAGAAACAATAGGTCGTTACTGAACTTATAAACTTCTGAAACCGTGGCCCTCATGCGATTGAAAATTCACTCACATGCGCACGTCATTGTGCTATAAACAATGTTTGGTACATAAAAAAGTCGTCCCTGAACTCGTGAAATTCTTTTGAGACCGTTGAGCACACGCTTCAAGAATCCCTCACGTGTGGATGTCATTGCGCTACGACCAGTTTTTGGTAAAAAAAGCAAGTCATTTCTGAACATGTGAACCTCTTTTGAGACAAGGTGCATAAGCCTCAGGAACAACACTCACGTGAGCAAAGCTGACGTGGCAGGAGGGGAAGCGAATGTCCGCTTTGACCTCAGGTTGGCTGACGATGGAGCAGTTCAGAGTCATGGTGTCCTAGGGCAGAAATGAGCCAATAGTAATTCAAGATATAAAATAAATTCGTTATAATACTTCGGTCAATGGGAAAGTTGGGTGGAAGTGGTGGTAATCATAATCAGTTATGTTTGCTCAACACAGTTCGTCGAGGTGGCTTCTAAGGATAAGGAATTAAAAGAAAACCGAAAGAAAAAACACAGAGGGGAAAAAAGAATAAAAACACAGGAAAAAAGGAACTAAGAACAGACGGAAGAAGAAAGGGGGAACATAAGAACAAAAATAGGAAGAAGAATCTTGAACAAAAGAAGTATGAAAAGGATAAAATCACAGGCAAACGAAGCGAAAAGTTGCTGGTCGTTCACTAAAAGGATACAAAAAATCACTCTGCCTTCACCATTGCAAAAATATCAAGATGAATAGGTAGATTCAATAACGACTACTCAAATTAAATAAAAAACCTTGTTGCTTACAACCGACACCGGGAGCTATGATTGTTATGGAGAATGCCTGGTCTCTGAAGAATGTTACCATGCGCGGACAGCAGCAGTGCATTTCCTGGATATCATTTCTCCCCTCAAAATAATTCAAGCAGACACATTCAAGACAGAGACAAACTCGACAAACCGTGATGTTATCGAGGATGAGCACACTCTCGGCCCACTGGAGTGCCTGTGGAATCTCCCCCTGTAGGTACAGGGGCCCCAAGTACTCGTCCCACCGGGGTTTGGTCATTTGCTGACCCACCTCCGTCGGGGTCCACTCCACCTTGAAATTTCTTTTCCAAAGTCCGGGGAGGCTGACCCCTACGCAACGCAGACCTGCACTGCCCCCCTGTCGAGCACCAAGATATCAATATCTACATATAAGAATTTTTTTAATCGTAGTAAATTTAACCCTCGTCCCCTCAGGAAGGTGGCACCAAGACCTGCACTGTAGCTGTTGCAGTGCAGAGCACATGGAGAAATATACCTTGTTTAGTACAAGTAATAGACTTGTAACTTACAGCCTCAATTGTCGTACTAACAATTGATACAGCCTTCCAACAAAAGTTACTCAAAATGACTAATTGTGGTACAGGGTGTGGCAATATATACTAGGTCTAAGCAAGTTAGGATTAAAGATTGCAAAACATAATGCCTACTAAGAGAATGTAATGGCTAGCTTTAGTTAGCTGAAACAATCAAAACGTACAGGGAATTTAATAAAATGAATATTTAGAAAACGTAATAAGTGAGCATTAGTCAGCAGAAACGATCAAAATATATCAGTAACAAGAATCAGAGAACAAACCCACTCACCATATTCCAGATTCTCACCTGCCTCACTACCAGTCCAGCCGGCTCAATGACTACCCTCGACTGCCCGGGCTCAACAAGGAAGCTTCTAGTTAGTTTCATCCCAGTAGCCGCGGCTTCACACGTATACATGCCGTGCTCGTACCCGTACAGCGTCTCCACGTGCAGCACCTCCGTACAGCAGCCCACAGCATTAACATACACTCTGAAACGAAAACATTGGCTGCTTCTCAGCGATTAACATGTTAAAACAAGTATATTTTTGCACAGTATAAAGGCTCTCACAGTGTTAAAAAACACCGTTTTGCACGAGTCAGTGTGTTGGGTAGGAAACTAAATAAAAATAGCACTAGTAGTCATGCAATCAGGAGCTAATGGCTAACTAGTGTCTTTTCGCTGTTTTCAACCAATGATTGTCTCTGCGAACAAAAGCAGGCAAGAAGAGGAAGACAACATGGTAGTTCAGAGAGTTATTTTGCCATGTATGACGTACCTAAACCTAAGCAAAACATCAAATCATTCAAAAATTTATGTTTGATAAGCAAGTGCTGGCCACTACGAAATAATATTGAGACCGTTATCAACAGGTAATCTGCAGACGCTAGACTGGCCTTGTGGTTTGCAGCTGAACCACATGAATTATCAGCACCAAAACTAAACAATTTATACTGCAATCAAAAATAATACTCGAGACCATAACATGTGCAGGTCCAGGTGCAGGTTAAGACTTCTGAAGAAACATTTTGCCCCCAGCAGTCAAGCACAGGGCATAAAAAATTTCAAACCTACATGGGCTAATTTTTCTATCTTCGATAGGCTATGAAAAACGCAAATTTACTAGAACGCAAATCTACAACTACTTGCGTCCTTTTCAACCTTCTTCACGGACGTCAATTCACCCATCATTAAATTTTTTTACACCATTCCCTTCATCTACTGATGAAGTTGTGACCGCACACTTTGCTCATTCTGCAGCCAGCAGCACTACGTTCTCCTTCTTTAAAAAAATCGATTACACTTTGTCACATTTGGCGGGCGCATCGATCGTAGCGGCCATGTTCTTGTCCAGTTTATACAGAACCTATACATTGCCAGGAACCAAAGCAATACTAGCGCAAGTTTGGATGCAGTATGGCTTACTATAATTTGTAGAGGAACTTTTTAATGGGAGGTTGGACTTTAATGTTTTTGAGTCTGCTAGGACGAACATATTATGTGCCGTAAATCTTTTCAAAAAACTTAGCGGGTTGTACTTGTATTTAGCCGAGAAACGCATTGATGTATGTCAAAACTGACTCATACGTTCATAGATTAGTTGCACCGAGAACAATCATTCATTTATATGGGAAAAATATGTGAAATGAATGAATGAACGTATTTTATGCAAATAGACCTAGAAAAGCAGTAGCAACTGAAACATTGCATTAATTTTACATTTTACGGAATTACGACATTAAAATGTGACGAGTATTTACACGCTCGACTTCAACACAATTTTACGAAGACCACCAAGAAGAATAAATGGCAGGCAATTTACAATCTCTGAACGCTACCACGACCACCAACAGCAGATTACAGTAAGAATCTTCGTATAACATTCGGAATATACCACCAGCTTGGTCGACTGGCGAGCGAACTCGCTTGCGATGCGAGAAAACCCGGGTTCGAGTCCCGCTGCCGCGGTGGTCAGTTTGTGTATGACCATCACTTGGCTAGAATTACGGCATGGGACTTGTGTATCAACCCAAGAATGGGTCAAAAGGCTCGTTCTTATTGCCTCAGTTTATTTTATTCTACAATAACTGAGCGACAGCTGACCTGGCTGATAACTGTATAACAGCTGACCTGCCTGAGCGTCCTAGACGGATTGCCTGGCTGTCCAGCATCCATCGGAAGGTCCACTGGACGGAAGGATTGTCAGACGTTTCCACTGTGCAGGTGATTTCCAGTACAGCTGTGTTGACCTTATACTGCGGCAGACGAAAAGAAAAAAAAAAGTTTTTGCAATCCCTAGGACGAATTTAACTACAGTGTTCTGACACAATAAGGTTAAAGTGTGCGACTGAGGTGTTAGATATAAACATGAGTATGTATAGAATTATTTATCACAAACATGGTGTAAAACCGATGAGGAAGCACCGCGGTTAATTTAGGATGCAGTACTGTGAATGTTCCGATGACATGCCTCTCTATACGGTGACAAAATATTTCCTTTCTTGCGATAAGGATAACCCCTCCAGGACAACAGTTGTATATTTATAGCTGTGCTGTTTATACTTATGTTATGTTTGGTTATGTAGTCATGCCGTGCATTAAGTTTTTCCAACCTGCATTGCTTTGTCTCAACAAGTTATGGGCCCAATAACTTTAAAAGGGTTTTCCAGCTTGCGAGCATAATTTGACTGGGAGTAGCCCCGTATCTAGAAGGGGGAAAATAAGCGGATACATCACTCATTGGACAGTGTATCACATATTTTGTTTATTCGTATTTTTTGATGCTCCTACGTGCATTTTTCCTACTAAATTTAATAATCCCATTCGTTTTGACGTAACATCGATAGTTATTTACTTATTCTTAAAATGATATTTTCTCGTCATATTTGTACCTTGTTGGCTCAATCTATTCTAGCATTGTAAAGATAACTACCCAACATGAAATACTTATTCATACATTTAAAGGTATTTAGGTAACATACCAGTTAGAATAAAAATGAACAATAAAACTCTACACTATAAACCCCTTGCTAACTCTTTTCTGAAGATTAAAAGTTCTTTAGCAATCGAGATTTCCTGGAGTGTACACCTTCACATCTTCTGATCAGAGACCATACGAGTATATAATCTCCCATCATAGCAGCATCCCATCGTCCTTAGTTTCTTCTTTCCATTGTTGCGATATCCTCATGAAATCTCTCACCATGCTATTCACTGACATCACCCAAGTTTTCGAAGAAAAAATCTAGATGAGAGGGAAAACAATGAACTTCAATGCCATACAACCCATTTTCTTGAAGTTTTCAATGAGCTTTTCTGCCCGCTGTTTGTAATTTTGATCCTTGTGATTTCCTAGGAATCCACGAACTGCATCACGAAATGCACACCAAGCTCCTTTGTCAACTTTTGTCATCGCTCTTCACAGTTTCCCCGACTCCCCGTTTACTTGGGGCTACCTTGATCTTAGCCCCAGACAGCTTTGGAAACATAACACGAATTTCTTGAAAAGCTTCCCCAAAATCTAAAGCCTTCACCAACTGTTTCACCAATCCGAGTCCGATATGAAAGTAAGTAATTAGACTTTGTAGGGATCTACTATAGGCTGTTTGAGAACATCTAATATTTCTGACTGCATTTTCACTTCTGGGGGCCAATGTACTCTCTCTTGCAGTGATCATCATAAGCTCTTCTGTCCCACAAGCAAAGGAAACATCAATAGTTCTTTGTGTATCCCTCTTGCAAGCCAAGCAAAAATGCATGCATCTCGAAATCTCCACAAACTTCCCGTAGATCAAGTTGTTTTGGAGGATCACGGAACAAGTGTAGAACACATCCTCTGAAGGAAAGGCCTCTATAGCGGGCATTTGCGTGGGATCTGTGCACACATTCTTGGATGGAGACCTGAAAATGTTAAAAGTGTCCTCCGTGGGTACCACGAATGCCGACAGACGACCACGAGCGCGAGCGGCGTTTTGCCAGGCAATATTGGCGCGTGATGACGGCATGAATGGGACTTTCTTTTCATCAATTGTTACAATGGATGAGACATGGATGCCATTTTTCAATTTTGAAACGAAGCGCTAGCCAGCTTAATAAAAGCACACAGACTCAACATCACCAAGAAAATTTCGGGTAAGCGCCAGTGCCGAAAAAATTATGGTACCATGTTCTGGGACAATGATGGCGTAAATCTAACTCATTGCGTTCCAAAGGATAACTACGGTGACCGGTGCATCCTACTAAATGTTTTGAAGAACAAGCTCCTTCCAGCATTGCGTGAAAAACGGCCAGGAAAGGCTGCAGCCACCGTAGTCGAGTGGTCTGCGGCCCGTGTTCTGTATCGGGTCTCTGCTTGTGCAGAAAGACTTCTGCGGGTTCGAAACCCGGCCATGAATCCGAGCTGTTTCTCGTTTCGCGCCGTGAGCTCGCATTTATCGGTAAGACCTCAACTTCCCGCCCATGGACACATCCCAGGATCGTCGCATGGAGCTCACCATCATCCTTACTCTAAGAATGTTAACCTTAAGAATTTGAAAAACCAATGTACTAAATGTCTATGTACTGTGTACTTGATTGGAAATAAAAAGATTGATTGAAAAAGATTGCACGTGTGCTCTTTCACCAAGACAACATACCACCACATCGGGCGAGCGTGGGTGGCTAGGCAGTTTCTCAGTGACAACAACTTGGAAGGGATTCATCATGCTCTCTACTCACATAACCTGTCTCTTAGCAACTTTTGTTGTTTTCCAACAATCAAAGACACTCTCCGTGGTCGCACATTCACTAGTCGTGTTGCTATAGTATCAGCGATTTTCCACGGGTCAAATCAGACTCTAAAGAAGCGTTTGTAACGACCATGACAATGTGAACGGCTGCAAGGAGATTACATCGAGAAGTGACAAGTTTCATATTTTTCGTGATATTGGTTTGTGAGAAGAAAATAGGAGGTGTTATGACTTGAATTCACTTGGCATTGTTATCTGTGTGGGAGACTACAATAAAAATCAGACATGCATGATTATCCGCTCGAAAATATAACAAATTTGACGCCCTCCGTGGAAAACAAAAACAGCCTAAAAATAAAACTGCTATGTAAAAATAAGACTGACAACTTGGAAATAAAACTAAAAACTTGAAGATAAAAGTGCCAATTTGAAGATAAAAATACCAACTTGAAAATAAAACCGATAGCTTGAAAATAAAAACTTGAAAATGAAACCGACAACTTAAAAATACAACGAGTAACTTGAAAATAAAAACTGATAATTTCAAAATAAAACTGGTAACTGGAAAATAAAACCGATAACTGAAAAATAAAACCGATAACTGAAAAATAAAACCGGTAACTGAAAAATAAAACTGGTAACTGAAAAATAAAACTGGTAACTGAAAAATAAAACTGGTAACTGAAAAATAAAACTGGTAACTGAAAAATAAAACTGGTAACTGAAAAATAAAACTGGTAACTGAAAAATAAAACTGGTAACTGGAAATAAAACTGGTAACTGGAAATAAAACTGGTAACTGGAAATAAAACTGGTAACTGGAAATAAAACTGGTAACTGGAAATAAAACTGGTAACTGGAAATAAAACTAGTAACTGGAAATAAAACTGGTAACTGGAAATAAAACTGGTAACTGGAAATAAAACTGGTAACTGGAAACTAAAACAGTAACTGGAAAATAATTCGCAAAATTACGCAAGTGGAAAAGAATTTCAAATTCGTTTCAAGATATTACAGTGTTAGACAATGTCTTAAATTAAATTAAATACGATGAACGTTACACTTGCAGAGGAGGATCGTCATTTTAAACTAGCGTGTTACCTGACAATGAAAAGGTTACTTAATTCAGCACGAAGAATTCAACCCTGTATTCTGCACATGCATCTGCACCTCCACTGTCACCAGGGAGACAGACATCCAAGTCAAGAATCCATCTCCATCTA